>QLOI01000442.1:0-11999 GCA_003313605.1 Tuber umbilicatum | reverse complement strand
CTACTTCGACCCCTCCTCCGCTTCACCCTGCTCCACAATCCCCGTTCGCCCAGCTGTGATCACTGAATGTACGGTAATCATATCCGCACACTCCCTTGTTAACTCGCTGAGCCTTGCTCTCTCCGGAACGGTTCAGCCTTTTGTTCCTGCTGTTTGCTTTCTTCCTTTTTTTTTTCTACTTGTAATTCGCAGACCCCTAACCGCACTTTCATTCCTATTTACCGTACTCAAGCCCTTATTTTTCCCCTTCTCCCCACCCCTCTTGTTGCCAATACTTTCACCGGGCCACACAAACACTATATCCTCCGAGCTAAAAAGGTTCCCCTTGGCTCATATATATCGGGCAGTCCTCGGTCATTACGCTCTACCTGTTCTCCACCGAGAGAGTCCAGGGGCCAGGAAAGGAAAAAAAAAAAAAAAAAAGTTCGACGATATACCCTTAGCAAACAAACACTGAGCGTTACCGTATCTACACATCGGAGCAATGGCATATCACGGTCCTCAGCCAGGGGGCTTCCAGCCAGAACGGCACGACCTTCATGACTATCCACCCGGAAACCAGGACGACATAACGGATCACGAACGAGTCCCTCTGACGGGCGGAATGCAAGAAGGTCCGTTCCGCGGCCCGTTTGACGAATCTTCTTCGCGGGGATCTACACCTGACGAATTCCGCCAGAGAAAGGATCCTTCTGGGCCGTATTATTCTGAACTGCAGTCCCCAAACCCTTCTACTCCCTCGCTCACAGTCCTGTCGGCTTCAGGCGCCGCTAGGCCTGCTAGTGTGGTTTCTATGGATGAGTGGAGGAGACGACAGGCTCCTCAGGGGCTCAGGAGATATGCTACAAGGAAAGTGAAGTTGCAGCATGGGCAGGTGCTCTCTATCGACTACCCCGTTCCTTCAGCTGTGCAGAATGCAATACAGTCGAAATACAAATCCACGGATGCTGATGCCGCCACTAATGAGTTTACTCACATGAGATGTTTGTTTTCCCCTACCCCACTTTTCTTTCGCTTTCTTTTCTTTTCTTTTTCCTTTCCTTCTTTCCCCTCTCCCTTCCTCGACCTTTGTTCCGGAGGCTTTATGCTACGGTAGTTGGCTCCGAGACCGTTACTAATTTGGGTACCGCACACAGACACTGCGGCGACATGTGACCCCGACGACTTTACGCTCAAGAATGGATACGATCTCAGACCACGGATGTATAACCGGCACACAGAGCTGCTGTTAGCCATCACTTACTACAATGAGGACAAAGTGCTCACGGCTAGAACTCTTCACGGGGTGATGCAAAATGTGCGTGACATTGTTAACCTCAAAAAGTCGGAGTTCTGGTGGAAGGGGGGACCGGCTTGGCAGAAAATTGTTGTTTGTTTGGTTTTCGACGGTATCGATCCTTGCGACAAGAACACTCTCGATGTATTGGCTACGGTGGGCGTGTTTCAGGATGGTGTTATGAAGAAAGATGTTGATGGCAAAGAAACCACTGCTCATATCGTAAGTTTGTTTTTGTTTTGTTTATTTTCGTGGCGTTTGTTTATTTGTGAGGGGACGGGTGTGGGTCGTCGTCACATCCTATGGGCGGTGGATTGTCCGGTGGTGTGTGCAGTAATGCAAGCCTCCCGCGTTCACGCAACCGAGAATGGGTCGTCTGTCTTGCGGTGTGTTACCGGGTTTTCGATCCTTCCAGTCAGGGACGGGCTGAGAGGGCAAGAAGACAAAATGCACTTTTTCCTTTTTTTTCCTTTTCTTAATTTCTCGCTTGGATTTACATTATTTTTTCCTGGATTGAATGGGAGTTTCTTCGGCTAATTTTTTTCTTTTTCGGTGGACAGTTCGAATATACCACTCAGTTGTCGGTGACTGCCCACCAACATCTTGTCAGGCCTACCGACGATATGGATAACTCTGCTTTTCCACCGGTGCAGGTAATGTTCTGTCTTAAGCAACGGAATTCCAAAAAGATCAACTCCCATCGATGGCTGTTTAATGCCTTTGGAAGGATTCTCAATCCGGAAGTTTGCGTGCTTATTGATGCCGGTACCAAGCCCGGTCCCAAGAGTATCCTTGCTCTTTGGGAAGCCTTCTACAACGACAAAAACCTCGGCGGAGCTTGCGGTGAGATCCACGCCATGTTGGGTAAGGGAGGGCGAAACCTCATCAACCCCCTTGTTGCGGCGCAGAATTTTGAGTACAAGATTTCAAACATTCTGGATAAGCCGTTGGAGTCGGCATTTGGCTATGTCAGTGTGTTGCCCGGCGCTTTCTCGGCCTACCGGTTCCGCGCTATCATGGGCCGTCCGTTGGAGCAGTACTTCCATGGCGATCACACGCTTTCTTCTCGGTTCGGGAAGAAGGGTATCGATGGGATGAATATTTTCAAGAAGAACATGTTCTTGGCCGAGGATCGTATCCTTTGTTTCGAGCTTGTTGCTAAGGCGGGTTCAAAGTGGCATTTGACATACGTTCGGACCTCAAAAGGGGAGACGGACGTGCCGGAAGGAGCCGCAGAGTTCATTTCTCAGCGTCGAAGATGGCTGAACGGTTCCTTCGCTGCTGGTATCTACTCGCTCATGCACTTTGGTCGCATGTACTCCAGCTCGCACAGCATCATTCGCATGTTCTTTTTTCACGTCCAATTGATATATAACATCTTTTCGACCATTATGAGTTGGTTCTCGATCGCTTCCTTTTGGCTCACGACATCTGTTATCATGGACCTTGTCGGTGATCCGAGTGACGAGGATAAGGCGAGAGATAAACACGCCTGGCCCTTTGGAGATACTGTTACGCCGATCTTCAACAATATGTTGAAGTATGTTTATCTTGCTTTCCTGCTTTTGCAATTTATCCTTGCTTTGGGTAATCGGCCGAAGGGATCCCGTCACAGCTACCTTGTGTCCTTCTACGTGTTTTCGATCCTTCAGTTTTATGTTCTCATGCTCGCTTTCTACCTTGTTGCTCGTGCCTTTATGAGCCCGGAGTCCTGGTCCGACTTGAAGGCAGACACAGTAGGGGAGTTTATCAAGCAGTTCTTTACTTCGAATACCGGTCTTATCATTCTGGCCCTGGCTTCGACTTATGGTATTTACATTATCGCTTCGGTGATGTATCTCGACCCCTGGCACATGTTGCACAGTTTCTTCCAGTACACATTGATGGCCTCATCGTACACCAATATTCTCAACGTTTATGCTTTCTGTAATTGGCATGACGTTTCTTGGGGTACCAAGGGATCCGACAAAGCCGAGGCACTGCCCTCCGCGAAGACCAAGGTTGAAGGAAAATCGAAGGTTATTGACGAGCCGGAGAAGCCGCAGGCAGATATCGATCTGGCGTTTGAGGAGACTGTAAAACGTGCTCTCGCCCCCTTCACTGCCGTGGAAGAAGTTGAGAAAAAGTCCCTCGATGATTCATACAAGAGCTTCAGAACCCGATTGATCACCTTTTGGATCTTCAGTAATTGCACAATAGTCATTCTGTTCACTTCGGAGAATTTTGACTGGTTCGGTGTTGATGTAAGTTGACCACGAATTCTCATTTCATGCATTTTAGATGCTAATATTTATGCCTATAGTCTACCAAACGAACAGCATCGTACTTCCAATTTATCCTCCTCGCCACCGCCGCCTTGTCCCTCTTCAGGTTCATTGGCTGTGTCTGGTTCTTAGGTCGTGCTTCCATCCTTTGCTGTTTCGCCAGGCGTTGATCCATTATTCATTCCTTCTCTTTTTACATTTTATTAGTGCTCGGGTTCGGGGATTTTTCTTGTTATTATTTCTCCCTTTTTTCTTCCTTTAGCGCGGCAGTACTGAGGGGCCGTTTGCAGAAAATGGGGCTTTTTATTTTATTTTTATTTCAGCGTTTTTTTCTTTGTTTTCGAAAAGCGGCGGATAGGTGTGGTTTGAGTGAAAGGGATAAATTTGGTGCTGGTAGTGGGCTGTATATATCATGGTATATTGAATGAGATCCTTTTCATATACTTTTATGGGGTACCTCTGTGGGACGGTGCGTAGGTATGTACTCTTAGAGGGTAGAAGCAGGGAATAGGGAAGCAGACATGAATTATCACTCGAGGATATGGAGGATCGCTAGGGGTGGATGACAATGCTAGATGTTATAACAAGTAATCCTTTTGTTAACTACTCTACCTAACTGTGATCCTAATCTTAACTTAAAGGTGTACTACACGTGGCCTTGGTGTTTGGTTCCCACCTTGACATTCTCCAAGCGATTTAGGAACCCGCACAACCCGTAACACCTTTCAACCGAAAAACAACCAAAGGGGCGACTTTGACAACAAAGCTTACCGCTACTCACAAAGCTTTAGACATTTGAGGAACAAGTTCTCGGGTAATTAAGACTGCCGACCGATCCCTCCGCTCAGACTTTTGATAAACCCGCTCGCTTCGTCGATGCCTCAGGTTTAGGAGCCCTCCAAGAGTGTCCGAGCTATCGAACCACCCACCCACCCATCCACCCCTGCATGCTCGATCCCATCCGACGGGCAGAGAGAGCCTGCCGGTCCGCGATTACATAGGACCACGGGGGTGGATTTCAGAAAGGTGATCCTGAGCTGGAGCTGCCAGCTATTAGCTCCGGACTTGTAAGTAGAGTGCCCCGGTGTATATTCACCCCTTTTTCATATTTAGTTATTTTCGTGAGTATGCACTCCTGTGGAGTAGTGTGATTTCGTCCTCTTCCACCCTCCTCGCCACCCCCTCACCTCCTGTTTGGCTACAAGTGATCGATCGTTCGTGCCCGGCTATAATATTCCATTGGCTGTTATCCGAAAGTGTAGAGGTGGGTGTTATTTCCCACAGGGTTTGTTTAGGGCTTCACGACGGGAGCGGGCTGTGGTGGATATGCAATGTATTCATGGACCAGGCATGCACTCTGTTCTACTCCCAATTGGAGTTGTGGTGGAGGGGATTGTGCAGGGGTGTAATTTGGTGTCTGGAGAGAATTTTCTTCATGGGAGTTGGCTGGGTTTCTGGTTGTGTTATTGATGGATGCTTGCATTTTCCTGCCCCTTGGCTTTTTGTAGTGGCCAGATTGGCTGGTGGGTGTGATTCTGTGGAGGATTCTTTGCATTCTCTGCAAGTGACACCCACCTTTCCTAGTAGTTCTTCCTTGTTCCAATCCCAGCACTGGCAGAGGGATTTTAGCAGCTCTGGGTAAGAGTTGCCAGTGGACAGACTCTTTACACTCTGCTGGACCCAGTAGGAGGAACAGGTGCCAGTGGCATCAACCCATTCCCCATACCCCCTCTGGCTACGGGATTTACTTGCAGGATGAGGGGCCATGAGAGCTGGCAGCTGAGTTGGTGGCAAACTGGACAGCCAGTGCCAGCCCAACTCAGCGCTTGCTACCAGGTTCAAAGTGGTGGGGAAAGTTGAGTGGTGTTGAGGATTGGCCCATTAGGTACCAATGTAGGTTGCCAGTTCTGTTTGCTTGTATTTTTTGTGCTACTGATACTGGTAGTGATTGTGATCTTGATATGTTGCTCGAGATTTGGGTAAAGATTGCTGAAAAAGTAAGAATACATGTACCCCTGAGGGGTTACATTGGTTGCTTATTCAAGTAGAATTCTTAAGGTAAAAATATGTATAGATTGGAGTGTAGAGGTTTTAGAATGAAAGTGGAGAAGAGAGGAAGGAGAAGAGGAAGAGAGAGAAGAGGAGATAGGAAAGAAAGAGGAGGAGAGAAGTTGTGAGAAAGTAAAGAAGGGGAGTGAGGAGGAGAAATAGAGAGAGTAAACTGGAGATGAATCCGATATGATATGTAGGTACAAATTCTAGAGAGTTTTATATTAAAGTTGTAGTTTTCTTCTACATTGTGATAGTAAAAGATGAGGAAAGAGAAAGGGTGAGATTGTATGAGGGAAGGAGAAACATTAAATGTGTAGAAAATTATATTTTGTGATATCATAGTAGAGGGAGAGAGCAGTTGAAGCGAAAAGGAGAGGGGGAAGATATCGAACTTGGAGTTACTTCAGCTGCTCACCGCACATCTGGAATATGGGGGGGTAGGGTTACCCGGAAGACTTCACAATATTCCTGTCCCTGTCACGCACCTGCGCTCTTTCCTCAGTCAGCACACTAACCTGGCCACACAATCACAACTTCTACTCCCGCACCGACATCATTAAGTCCACACACAATAGAAACGACCCTGCATGTTTGGTATATGATACCAAACACCTTCCTGACGACTCCTAACCCCTGATCATCGTCAATGGAAGGAGAACCATGTTTGCCTCAACCGAACGTGTTGTCGCCCGGGGTTACTCTCAGCCCTAGATACTTACCCACGGCAATAAACCACTGGATCGAGGTAGTGATAGAAGATTTAGCTCTCACCGGAAGCGCGCTGGAGTGAATCTGGGGAGGGAAAGAAATAAAGCAACTAGTTTTCCCTATGTAATACTTTTTGTTTATTATCGGTTTCCGCCCCCCGCCCCACTCGATCACTTGTATCCAGTCTTTCGTTCTTTCCGATATTTTTACCTCTTGTTCTCGAATCTATTCCACCGTCAGATATTCGTTTGAGGTCTTCATGCTACAATCTTTCTGTGTTTGAGTTGCCCGAAGCAGCCGCCGGTAAACCTAGATAGAGCAAAATCAACTTGGTGCTTGGCACAAAAGGGGAAATAGGGTTCCGAGCTCAGAAGGCAATCGTGGATTCAGGGCTAGAATGAAAACAAAGAGCATCTTGTTTGTGGTAATCATGATATATCACTCGCAGGAAAATGTAATTCGAAAAGTTGAAATAAGCGAAGGCATGTGCAGGAACAGCAGCAGCCTTCTTGGTGACTTCAACCCGAATGGCTTCGGTGGGATCAACTGAGGGAAAATGCCTATTGCCCGAGCATATCTGGAGGGCCTCAGTGACCTCGACCTTCGTGAGAAGAATCCTGTTTACAACCACTAGCTCGTGGTGCATAATCGGTTCCTGGCCGGTATACTCCTCCAAACTTGAATAGGGACAGGACACACAACTTATACAGCATAGCTGCCGAATGATCGTGACCCAACAAAAACGGCCTCATGACATGGGGGGCGGGTCAACGGAAGGCCGTATATCTAACAAGAACAGTGAGTTCTCGCGAGCTTGTACACGATATTATCTGTAATGGTAAACAACAAGGCATTGTTAGCTAGGCCACTTTGAAAACGGCTTTGGATCTTAGCACTCACAAGTCTTTGCTATGAATGCCCTGCCCGGCTAATGTTTTGCCGGAGTCATCACTAAGTATGATATTAGGTTTGCTGAGGTGTTCTTGGCGCGAAATCGCAATAGTAGTAGTTTCAAAAAAGTTATCGGTTCGTCGTGATTTATTTTTTATTTTTTATCATTATCCTGAGAGGTCAAGTTCTGAGAGGAGTTTGCGTTCAAGTGATAAGGGGAAGCGAAAAAAAGAGAGAAATCTTGGAGAAATTCTGGCGCTCAAGGGATAAAGCAGTGCTCCGTTAGTGGTTCGGATTGGTGCAACACTTTATGAACCTCTGCTCTCTGGTAAACGCCTAAAGTTTCTCCCGTGTAAGAAGGGGAGGGGTGCGGTTCCCGGCAGGAGCTGTGGGAAAGCGAGGGGCTAGAATACATGGCGGGGATCCGTTCCACGTCCCCAATATGCAGGCACGATCCTTTGGTTGTAGGTTACAACCTGACTATCCACGAGCCTAGCAGTATACGAGATCAGCTGGGTAAGATACGGTACTGCACCGCACTAAGGTCTTTTTTTTTTTTTTGGTTGTGACACTTCAGATGCGCCTCTCTCGGCTGGGTGGGAGGAGCCCAAGTGTCAGGTCTGAAAAAAACAGGCTCAAATTTATCCAGTGAGTTAGGGGTTTTATTTTATGGACTTGGGTTTCTCCCGATGGAATACGGAGTAGTAGAACCACCGGTAGTATTGCAGTGTAATGGACAGTCTATAGAGGAAAAACCGACGGTGATTACTCGCTATTATTAAGAGAGATTACTTGTAGGAGAAAAACTAAGGGCATCTTCACTACCCTCTCATTCTCTTCCACCGCAGCCCAGAAGAGTGGTGTCCGTCTGCATTCGGTGTCTGCCGCATTAGGATTGACGTCCACTCGCTCCAAAAGCATCCTTACTACCCCTCATGCCCGTACTGGGCCGTCTAGCAGAGTGGTGCCCGGCCATATCCGGTGTCTTCAAATTGGGACTAACACCCCACACTCCAACAGCACCTTTACGACCCCCAAGTAAGAGCCGTGCTCTCCATGCAATTGGCAGCGTTGACACCCCTCTCCTTTATCTCGAATGCAGCAGTAACTATCCCCTCAGTCCCGAGAGATGTGACTCCGTGGAGTCCTGTAAAGCCCACAGGTCCTTCCCCACCGTCGAAATAAGGCCCCAAGCCTCTTTTCCAATTATAGTTTGATAACATTAGTCGGGCAGATATGTGCTTATCAAATCCACGGATAAGCGTCGGTGCAAGTATTTTCACATTTTCTGTCGTCTCTCTTTTTGTGTGACCCCCCCAGAAACAAGAAGCATATACTAGAACGGGCATCGTTGGAGGAGGGGCGCAGTAGAGAGTTGGCGGGAGAGCCCTAGCACACCCAAAATTGAGGTATGTCAAGCGAACCTCCACTACTGTTGAGTGGGACCATTGAATAGGGTCGGATCACTTGAGAGGTGCTCTTGTGAGGCAACGTGCGCTAGTCGAACAGCAGACGAAGACGCTTCGACAGTAATAAGACCTAGAGAAGGCGCTAGAAGTGCCCTCAAGGCAGGAACATTCTCAGGATCCAATTTCCACTCCCAAAGCGTGACAGCGCCACCCGTAATTGCCGTTTCGAATACAACACCCACATTGGGACCCTCAATCCGAGTGCTGACTTATTTCCCTTCTGTGCCTTCAGTCGGGTTAGGGTTGCCGTGTATGCATCGCTCAGTCTATTGCTCTCTGCCATATTTTCGGGTTTCTTCCTTGCTGACGAATTGTGACCCCCTCAAAACCGCGTTGATGCTTAGCGAAACGAGTAGGAATCTACACGTAGTGGCTGAAATGCTAAACGGTTCTACACACACAACTGATATTCTTTCCGGGAGAACTCTAATAATATCTGCACGCAAATCATCATTCGTCGCCTCTGACTCGGTATCCCCATCCAGCCTCGTTTCCAGGTAGTTATTAATATCATCCAAGTTGGGCCCCCTGGGTATCACAACTGCTTTGTGAAATATCGTTGAATATCCTCGACATGGGGCTTCCTGGTGAGGAATATTCGCGTTTTAGAGGACTCCCAAACAATATCTCTCAGCCTAAAAAACTCTGGCAGGTGCTTCGGTAAGCTCTCGTCCAATTCATCGATGCAGACAAAAACTTGAGGTAGCGAAGCAATAGTGGCCCTTAGCATTCCCAGAAGGTTTGGAAGTCTCAGCCCTTCCCACTAATCTCCGTTTTCCCTTTATGAAACGCCTCGAGCAGATATTCATGGATGTCCCCTCTGCCTACCGGCTATCTCAGAATAGGTCCCATTACGTTGGTGATTGTCTGCTCTTTCTGGGAGAGTCAGTCGCAGTATAGGCCTGCAACAGCGATATCTTCCTTCCTTGCCTGATCGCATAGGCTGTCGATCACCAGGGAACTAGTATTTCCGACAGTCAGGAATATTCACTTCTTTCAAAGAATCCAGCCCCTTACCTCAGATATGTCTTGCCCACTCCCGGGTTCCCGCTGCAAAACAAGACAGCCCTATGGGCTGCACCCTTCCCACTCCTCCACTCCCGAAACTCGCCTTCCAAAAACCAATCCCCGACACCTTCAAATCAATTGGTACGGACGCCTTGATGTCTGTTATTTGGTTCTAGTGGAGAGAGCCAACGCATACTCCGCGCGCCCCTACCTGACACAGAAGCTGTTATTAAAACTATTCGGTATGTTTCCGCTATGTGGGTTGCCCTCGCGCATGAGGACCTAACCTAAATATGTAGTCTGGGCCATGATGTCCTGTCCAGAATGTTGGTTGAAGGTAGAGATGGTGTACTGGTTTGTAGGGGTACAAAACCTTCAGTGAACTTGGCTGAAGGGGCGATTAGAGTGACCGGCTGTGTAACAATTACTATCCAATAATTTTCATGGAAGCGCTCATGACAAATATGAGACATGCCTCATGAATACTTCCATCGAGTCGCTCGTACTATAAGCGTGGAGAAGGAAGGTGGAGACAATTTAGTAATATTCGCTGGTTTTGCTTTGTCGTTTTTTCCCTCTCCCCCTAACCTGGCTCGCGGGGATACGTAGTCGTTGTTTGGTCGTGAACTCAAAGCAGTGGGAAGAAAGTTATCTGATTAGGTGCCCGGTTCGATGCAACAGCCTCATTCGTGGTGTGCCGTAGCTACCTCAAATCCTGCAGCCGACCATTGAGAGTCGCGGAGATGTGAGCTGTGCTAGTACAACACAGGCTCAGAGAACAATGGCTACTCTTTAACCGTGCGCTCAGGATGTCAGCTCACTCCCTAATGAGCCAGTATGGTTAGTAACTATCACGAAAATACGCCAGTGAATGTTGGAATAGGCTTGAGATTAGTAAACGAGAGACCTGAGCAACTTTGAGCTTGTTTTTGCACATAATATAGAGTAATCACCCCGGACCAGTATTTTCATCACCGAATCGCAATATGATTCTTTACCCGAACATTTACATAGCGAGTGGAGTTGCCGGTTCGATGTAAGTGTTGGCCACCTAGAGAGATATCATACTACCTTCAATGAACACTTCGGTATGCTCCAGATTTGTTTGTTTGTTCACTACCCTGTGCTAGCTAATGATCGGAGCAGTAGTTCCATACCTCACCTCAAAGTAGTGCAAATAATGGAACGAATACAAACCCCACTTTCCAACCCACAAGGATATTTCCCGCCACACGTCGCGAACCTTTCCAAGTTTCCGGCCTGTGCACCACGAGGCTGCAGGAAAAATAAGTTTTGGACCCAGATTGGGGTGCTCGATACCATTACCTCGCCCGGGGAAGGAGAGTAAGTAGATTCCCTGAAACTTCTGCGAGGTTTTTTCCAAAGAAATATGTAATTCCTAGGGAGAAGGTTTTGAAGGCGTTCAGGAACAGGTGATCCGACGACGTAGCGGACGCCAGCCAACATGGGCCGATTAATAAACACGTGAAAACTCCTTCCTCGACCGAGGAGTACAAAGGTTGTGGGTTTTCCTCTCTTCAACTTAGCGTTCAAGTGCCAAAGGAGGTTTTTGTCTACCCCCGCCCTAGATCTTCGCTCTTGTCATTCAGGTGGTTCGTGAGCTGTTGGTGGGCCATGGCCTGGCCCCACATGTTTTGGGCATGGTTTTTAAGAAAAGGTGACAGCGTGTGATTCCGGAGGATAAAAATTTATATCAACCCTCCTTTTCACAAGGCAACTATTAAGATACCTTTCGCAAGAGCTCAGCTGTTGTAGAATGCTTTTTTAAGTAGTATATTTGTACATTTAGTGAATCTGAAGATAGTTATAGCCCTATGGGGGGGGGGCCAAAGCATGTTTAATCCTTGCAGGTCATTAGATCTTTGGAACACTCAGCTCTTTTCCTGATTCACCAGCCATTAAACATCCGAAATCAGAGCGAAAGTACCTATGCGAGTGATAGTCGATGACTATTAGGGTTTAGGGCAATTTTCTAATACCGTAGGGTGTAAGAGATCCTACCGATAACAGTTTGTCTTGTAACTTTCGAAAATTGGTAGGGGAAAGAGGGGATTTTTAAGAATTGCCGAGCAAGACTCAGTACCGTACTAGTACAGTACAGGTTCCCGGCCTAAAGAACCCGAACACAGGGGTCAGCAAAACAGGGATGGGGGCAAGGGTAAGGTCTGGGATAGGGCAGGGGTTGGAAGGGTATTGGTGGAGTTTTCTGGGAACACCCGGAGCCGACACAAGATAGGAATATGTTTTAGGCTCTGTTCGGCATGTCACAATATAAAAATATGCTATATTTTTCAAAACAACATATTTCCT
>QLOI01000440.1:0-37964 GCA_003313605.1 Tuber umbilicatum | reverse complement strand
GTGGTATTGTCGCTTAGCCATGGCTGACTAAGCAATCACCAAGACTTTTGTCTAGTCACTGTAGATATAACCGCAAAAGAAAATATGCCTGATCCTTCCATGGATCCCCATACATATCTGTCTTCCTCCAGACATGTCCATATTCCTCTGGTTCTTCCCATGACAAGAAAATACATGACCATAGAAACTTCCTCGTATATCCTTACACTACCGAAGTGAAGAAATACCCCGTACCATGGACGCAGCCCGCACTGCCCGCGACCCCCCTCCAGCAATTCTAACAACATTCATAGCACTACTATCCACAGAACCGGGCGTCACCGGAACTGGCAGCCAGTCCCCTATAAATCTCCACAAACCACCACACACAATACTTGAGTGTTGGGCCGCGAAAGATTTCCTAAGAGGCAATGGTGCGGGCTTTTTGAGTAGGTGGGTCGAGTGATATTCGATGGCGGCGGGATTGGCGTTGGAAGGCATGATGGATGAAAAAGTTATTTCTCCCGAACTTCCCGCAATTTTTATTGTGATCTATGGGGATGCTCCATACTCTCAGGAGATTATGCTGCGCTTAGAATCCCACCGCCAGTAAAATGTGCGGGCAGTGGACAAGGGAGAAAATAATGTAGATAAACGAATGGTAAATGGGATGTGGGAGAGGATGACATATGAATGAAGAAGCCTGACGAAAACGCAAAGGGACGATTCAAGGAGATTGGGATTGCGGCGGGTGGGGTGTTGTTGGGGGGGGATCGTGAACGGGAGGACTGATAGAGATGATAGCTAGGGATCGGGGCATACATACATCTCCGGATAGCCGCCAACTTCAGAACGCAAGGGGATCTGGAAGAGCACAACGAGTTGACAAATCGGGATCCTCCAAATTTCCTATGCCAAACGGCATGTAAGGACTCGGAGAAACAAACCAAGGTATCGTAAACAGACCCCGGGTCTACGGATATCCCAATGAGCACATCCGACCGAGGTTGGAATGTTGTATGAGAAATTCCTGTTGCCTTACCCTGGGGTGTGCTGTGCAGCCTGTAGTCGGATCAACCAGATGCCGCATAACTAGCCCGAGCCGGGATCTTGCGTTTCTTACTCTACTCGACCCTTCCCTCCCGCTCACGCTACTATGCATGCAAACACACTGCCAAGGCGGGGGCCAAGACGGGCAGTACTTTATTTTCTCCGTCGGCTACGGGGATCTGAAAGGCGGGTTCGCGCTTTGTATCTTTTAGAGCCGTTACAATCCCGCGGTTGCAAGATTCAAGGACTAGCCGCTAGCCGCGCAGTTAATTTCTAGGGCCGCAACAAAGTCTTTGTGGTGTGCTGTATTCTCTCCGTAATTTGGAATAAACCTGTGCGGGCTTTTCCGTTTTTCCAACATGAGAGCTAATAAATCCGGTGATTGTTAGCGCCCCAATCAGGCGGCGGGGTGCTTTAATTGGCGGTACATAAATTGGTTCGTCATGTACTGCTCTCTACGGCGGGCAAAACATTTTATCCTTATGTAGGTACCCGCGATTTTCTAAGGTATCCCGACACATTGGTGCTAAAGATCTTCATTTCTGGTGGGCCTCGACATTAAGGTGTCCAATGCATATGAGATGAGCGAAAAAGTGACTTGGATCCCTTCAACACCCTTGCATCGGATCATTGGATCCGTGGGGTCCAAGTTACTACCCCAGTTGCGCTAGCGCGGGTATCCCAAGACCAGACGATATTCAATTCGAGTAACATTGGAGAGGGGACAACGAACAGGGGAAGCCAGTCGAAAATTAGTGGAACATCTGCACTCACGCCCGCTCCAACAACCACCACAAGCAGCTATAGTATCCCTCTCTCGCAGGTCATGGGAGTTTCCGCCTCTCCTTTTGCTGACACTAAGATTGTCTTGGCTAATGGCAATTAGTCTGCTCGTTGAGTCCCCCTATTCGCTGTCCGACAGTCGTTGTTTCCCTTGACGACATCACCCCTGTAGAGGCAACCTCCGTAACCCCCCACATCCGGCAGCAATGAACGAACCCTGCGACCGTGTGCTGGTGAAAACTTGGATGAGATGATGTGGCGGTACAGTCACGTGATTGTGTATCTTGTTGCGACGATACGGTACTTGGGCTGAGAAAAAGTAACCGGGTGCATGCTCCGTGTCTGTTACAACCCCAGTCATTGAAATTTCACCACCAGGTGACTTGTCATTTTCCCAGGTTAGACCAACCAGCGTCCTTGATTCTTTCATCATGATTGCTTCAAGTCTTTTTTCTATAGCACCTCACTTAGGATAATTTTCATCGATAAGCTTGCTTTACCTTCGGGTTTTTATCTATCTTTATTTTTATTAGAATACTTTCTTCATTGCTGTTTACTTCGGTTATGGCCAAGAAGACGAATTCGAAACTGTCGTCGGCACAGGTCGCACGGTCAGCTGATGTCCTAACGAGGGCAGTGGAGAAATCTTTCGCTCAGGAGGCAGAGATTTCGCAGTTGAGGCACCATGTTTCGGTGCTTTCTGCTCACTTGGCGTTGGCTGAGAAGCAGTTGGCGAGGTATCATGGCGTGGAGATGGCGGTTTGTGTTGTGTGTGGGGGGGCTCACAATTCCCAGAATTGTGAGCTAGGATTCAGACAGAAGGTGGAATTTGTGGGTTGGGATGACGTGGCCCCGTTCAAGGTTGAGGAAGAGGAGGTGGCGGTGGCATGGGTGAGGCTGCCTGGTATGGCGTCTTCGGTGACTTCTTCAGAGGTGGCTGAGGATGACATGTCGGTGGCTGAGGAGGAAGTGGCTGAGGTGGCGTCCTCCGCTGAGGCGGTACAGGCGCCTGGCCCCCCGAGGGGTGAGCCCTCGGTTGCTTGGACGTTGGAGGAGGGAAAGAGGAAAAGGAGGATGAGAGAATGCCAACGATGGTTAGCAAAGAGAAGAGAGGAGCTAGAGGCTGTCCGGAAGGGCATGGTAGTGTTCTGGGCTGGGAGTTTTGTAAGAGGTGGGAGGGAGATCCCACGGGAATATATAACGCAGGGTGGGGATGAGGATGTTGTTGTTGTGCCGACAGGCCCGAGGATGGGTTCGCCGGCATAGGTAGGGGTATGGGAGCGGTAGGTGGGATTCTTAGGAGTCCTGGGGGTGGTTTGGGAGGGATGTGAGGGCTTTTGGATGTGGGAGGAGATATGAAGCGAGTGGGAGTTGTCATTTGGGGAGGTGGGGTTAAGTTTTTATTGTTTTTATTTAGGGTGTTTCCCGTGCGTGGGCTAAGTGAGGTTGGTGGATGGGTGGTTTTCCTTTATCAGAGGGTGCTGCTGGGAGGCGCTGGATGGGGTGACCCATCCGGGGGATCTGACATTATCTCAGGTTGTTGCAATCGGCTCTTGGTGGAATATCTTGGTGGGGGAAGGTCACTTGCAGTGACCCGACCGTGGATTCTTGGGGGTGCCCCCAACTCATTAGAGGGTTTTACAGAAGACTCGCGTTTCGCGAACAGAAAACGGTTTGTAACTGTTATTAGCTAGTTGTAGTTGACGATAGTTAATAAAGTTAAAAAAAAAAAAAAAAAAAAAAAGTATCCAGGTGAGACAAGCCAAGACTGAACAAGTTTATTGCAAAACTGGTGTAGATTGCAACCACTCTGACACAGCAAATACTGTCCTACTGCTACTGCAGACAACTGTGCAATGCTATATTTATTAATTTCTTTGGACCACATCTTTGTTCTGATTTTTCTTTTTCTTTTTACTGTAAACATGGTTTATTGTAGCAGTTCTCTGAATGGGATTTTGAGTCCGGTTATTTGCAAAATTCTGGTTTGGTCTTGGCTTGTCTCACCCGGATACTTTTTCTCAGCCCAAGTAGGTGTGCAGGAAAGCGGGTGCATAGCGACCGTTGCGGAAGATACAGCATCTTAGGATGGATTTTAACTATTAGTAAGATAACGGTTCGTTACGACCTGTTGAGTGTTTGCGGCTGAACTTAGCGCACTGTCGGGGACCTCATGAGCGAGGAAGAAACGGGTTTTATTTTCCCCAAGTAGTATTAAAAAGGCAACGATCTCCCGCAGCCGATATAGGATCCAAAATGTCACAAGTGGGTTACTGGTATGATACCGGTGTGACCTAACGAGATAGGATCGGGTAGATTAGCAGTCATCGGAGGACATTTCGTCACCCACTAAAAGTTTCTATTTGTTGTTTACTGTACGTGGCATGAAGGATTTTCTGCATATAAGTCACCTTTTTGTTTCCTAGCTTAGAGAGGGGGGCGAACACAGATCTCCGGGCAATACATTCGGCGCCCGCTCTCTACTCAATTGATTCCATCGCATCTCTCTTTGGCCTATCACTACTCAGTGACTTTACACATACCTTGCCAGGTCATTTTTGCACTTGTCTACTGTGCGGCTTATCAGAGGGTCACAGCTACACCATGGAGGTCGGATACGGCACGCGCGACACACCATCCGAACATAGGGCAGTAGAGAGAAGCGCTCGACACCCGTAATTGAGCGCCAAGCATTACGCAGCCTGAGTTCTCCAGCTCGGTAGGATGTGGTATTTTTTGTCTTTCAGGAGGTCTCAACAGCTCACCATTCACCATGTTTTCCGTCCCTGTGCCAGAGAGGGAAACGTTGGGCTATCATATGACAACTGGCACGCAACCCAATAGTATAGTTTGCGGTCCGCGGTCGCACATATTCGGCACCGTGGTTAGCTTAGAATAATTTACTCCTCCATCTATGGGCTCATGAGATGCGAGTTAACCCCACAAACAGTCTCGGCGGTGATACAAGAGTATAATACTTTTTTTATCAAGTTCTGAATAAAAGTGTCCGAGGCAAACAGAAAACGGAGTAAACAATGATAGACTTCGCATGAGTTTGGCTGGCACACCTAGACTTGTGTATGCACCCGAGGACCTTCCAACTTGAGTTCCACAATTTAAACAAGCGTATTCGGAAGCTTCACGGCCAATAAAATCTCTTCCTAGCGTTACTAGCGCAAACCCAAAGTTATAAACAGTATGATACAGGTATGTGTGGAGCGGGGAGACAGGGATGAAAATCTACTCGGAAAAGAGAGTAGGGTGAATCATTGTCTGTTCGGAAGTTTCATCATCTAATTAACACCTTAGTACTTATAGCATAACAAAGGTAAAAAACTCCATCAACGGCTCTTTCTTGCTACAGGACTCTTTGCTCCTCCATACCGTTCGGACCAATAACGAAGATCGGAACATTCTCTGCAATTCTCCGTAACAAAAGAAAGATGTCACCAAAACTCCCGCTTAGTTCATGATTCTATCCTTCTTGATGCGTGATCAATTACTCCGGTTTCTAACACACCCTTCCTCCGTCGCTGGCATCGTTTTTCAGTGTGATCTGTTCCGTCTGGGAATAGAGTTTCGTCTGAGGTTTCCATTTCTTCCGGTGTTGGGCTCCCAGCTAGTATTAGGATCCCGATTAGGGTCCCAGCCAGCATCAGGATTCCAAAAAATATTAGGAGTTTGTATCGGATTGATACCAGTGCTTTTTTTGCTGCTGCTGTCTCCCCGACGGTGTGTATCCGAGGCAGAACTGTGGAGCGCTTCGACCTGTGAAGTCTCCGAGCCGTCTGACCTGGCCACGCTCTGCTGGGCTTGCTGGTTGGCAATTGTGGCAATGGTTTCATCAGGTGTGAGGGTGGGGGATTTGTACTTTGGGGTGTGTTCAACGAAGCTATTCGCCCAGCGGTTCGATTGGAGATTATTTCTATGGCGAAATTCTGCAATCGGGGGATCGCTTGCGGGACATCTAGGATCCCTCAACAAATTCTTATTAGCAGCATGCTTCACATTTAGGCGGAGCTAGGTATTCGGGGCGCTACCTTGGAGGCGTGTTCGCGGAATATTCTGAACCTGTTTTTCTCTAAGCGTCTTAGGGCACCTGGCGCCCTTGGAACGAGTCACCTGGGAATAGTGAGGAAACAATTCTGAATCTAAGGTCCCCATTTGGGTTAGTGTGTTCTCAATCGGTGTGCGGGGGTCATCTCAGAAGTTCCTGTTGAGGATTTCGGGGTAGTAGAATCATTACCCTTTCGTGAACCCGGATTCTCCTGTAGAGCCACATCTTCTGGGGAGCACTTTGTATTGTTCTGGGCAATCAGGTTTCTTTGACTCCTCCTTTTGTTCGGTTTATCATGAGTAGCTAATTTGTTATTTCTCTTCCGACCCCAGGTACTCTCATCTAGACTTTGTGTCATTTTATCTTCATTGTCACCACTATCAGCATTGCCACACTCGAGGCCTGCCAACCATGCATGCCTCAGCGCACCCGCAACGGTAGGGCGTCCCTCGGGTTGTATTATGAGCATAGACTTTAGGAACAAAATTCCCTCATCGCCGGTTGGTGATGATAACTGTTTTAGTTTATCCTCGGGAAAGCGCAATATGCCTAAGTAGTAACAGTTTACCTGATAAAGTGAGACAAATAACTTGCTCCCTACAAGTAACTCGTATACGACACACCCGAGTGACCAAATATCAACAGAATTGGTATAATCCGAGGTTTCGCTATTGGAGTCCAACCCTAGCACCTCGGGGGCGCTGTACTCCGGAGTTGATACCTGGGTGTGAAAGGTTGTTGTATCTTGAGCCTGGATCCTCTTTGATATTCCGAAATCCCCCAGCTTGACCCAGACGGGAGACATTGAAACCACAAAAATATTCTACCATTCGTCAGTATCCCACGATGTGACATAGTCGAGTGAAGTAATTGGGAGGAAGGATCATACCGCAGGCTTCAGATCCCGATGTGCTATCCCATGTTGATGCATAATTTCAAGACCCTCGAGTATTTGCCTCGAAATATTTCGGACGGTTTCTTCCGACAGCGGTGTATCAATATGCTTGGTGAGATCGCCTTCCTCGAGATATTCCATTGCGATGTAAAGGGTCTCGGGTTCCTCAAACCAACCCAGGAGCTCCACAAATAACGACGGACGCTAAAACAGTGAACTGTTAGACGATAACAAGGATTTGGTAGGGGTGTGGCTCCTCCGGAGTGAGAACACAAACCTTTGCCAATATAGCCATGATGTGGAGCTCTCTGAAATAATCAAATTTGTGGGGCAGCCTCTTCTCAATCGTCTTTACTGCTCGATAGTGGCCTGTAGTTGCCCTGACCTGCTTATGGACGATACCGAAACCTCCCTTTCCGAGTTCCCCACAATTTCTCCAATCCTCCCTCACCTTCTTATTCCTGTTTTTCGCCCCCTCCACATATCTTGTGTGTCTGACGTGATCCTGAAAGAATTCGGTTTCGAGTTTATACCACAAAACCAAATCTGATTGAGCCTTGTCCATGTGTCGAATTTGAGGCTCTTTGAGCCCTGAATCCACTCTGAATTTGCTGAAAAGGCAAGCGTGCTGTGCTAGAGCGGCTGCAGGTTGTGAGAAGGTTGAAGTGAATACTTGTGAATTAAGAGAAATGGGGAGTTTGGCGGAAAATATGCTATGATGTGTTATCCTGTTTCTCGCGGCCAAAAGCGCCCCATTTCACTGTGGGCACTGAGATATTAATTCTTACCGGGGTGAACATGAGTTGCGAAGATGGGCTTTGAGTTGGGTGACTTCCGCTTCTCATTGACGAATTCGGTAGAAACCCTGCGGGCGACTCTGTGGCGAACGGTGTGACCGGGCATGGCGTATGCAAGTTCGGCGCTGTTGTGCAGGGCCCGGGCCAAATGCAAACTGGTATGATGTCTTGGCTACCCTACCCCCGCAGGGGGGTGAAGAACGGAAATCAACGACAACTTTCTCTAACGTTAGCTTTGGTGCTTTTTTTATTCCGCCCACCCAATACCCCTGTTGGTTGCCACGGTAGTTTCGTGTCTACAGCGGGGACTGGAACTAGTGCAATAAGCCGAGTCCGCCCCTTTCCCTAGAATGTGGCTAATTACTTTGATGTGTGGCAAAATTGCAGCCTCCTCGACGTCCAGTTGCTCATTCACTTAGCTCTATCTATAAAGACTGTGTTTAGATGCAACACTTCGGTTCCGTTTCGGCGACCGTTGCCACTGTAAAAATTACTCTCCTCCGCTTCGAAGGGGAGCGCAACGGTAGGTAGAGAAATTATTCTATAAGGGCCGCTGTTATGGCACAAAAGTGGCATTCTGAACTGTGCCCGAATTAATGCATTATATACCGCCCTCTGCCACGATAATACTTTTTATCCCCTCTGGCAAACTACTTACTATTTACACAATTGATGCTGAACGGAAGGGGAAACAGGAAACTACTCTAGTTAGGGTTGCTTGTGTTGCAGTACTTGTGTAAGTTACCCTTGTGCTACAGCACGCTGTTTTGAGCCCAGTGGGCACAGTACCGGTGTCACCCCAGCGCCCGCGCACATTGGGTTGGGACTTAAAATCCACCTCTGTCATTGACTCCACGAGGATCGTGACTTGGCGGGAAACCAAACAACACCAAATAATACGGCAGAGAGGTTTGACTATTCAGAAACCGTTGGTAAAAATCCAGTTGATCAATAGTTTACAGAAACCTAAAAGTTTCTGGCTTGTTACATACTGTGCCCTCTCTTCTAAATCCGGTCCTCCGCTGAGGAGGGCTCGCGCACAAGCGGATTAGCTTTGTGTATTTGGTGTGGGCTAGGCATCACAGGAAAATACGATATTAGTCCATAGTACCCCTTGATTTTCTCGGCTATTCTAGTCCTATTTCGGGCGTATTGAAGATACTCGATTGTAATTCACTTCTCCCTTCTTGTTTGCATTTCTTTTTTAGATTTCCTCACTCTCTTGGGTTTTTGCTCATGCAGATAGGTCATCACGGTGAGTTCGGCCATGAACTCTGTTCATCGCTTCTCTCGGGTTTAGTGCCCCGGAACACAATCACATACAGTCTGCAACAGCGTATATCCAATGTAGTAGAAGTATAGGACAACCCCTTCATCCACATACGGGCTCGTGAAAATTGTGTTAACCGCGTAAACTCGTTTCAAGAGGTGAGACAGAAGTGTAATCTCTTTTTATCAAACTCTAGACGGAAAGGTTCAAACCAGACAAAAACAATATCCACCCTACTAGTGATACAGGGATCTCATGAATTTTGTGTGATAAACTTTTAATACACTTAAACAATATCTAAAATCTCCCCACTATAATCCCACGGTATAGGAGTATATATCACATCTGGAATCTGGAAAACCCATTCTAAACAGATAGCATAAGCCATGCAATGCCGGCAAACATTCCAGAATCTCACCACCAAGTGAATTCCTCCTGAGGGCCTTAGGCCCAACTCCGACATCATAAATACAAGTATAGTGAAAGGATGGGTGTTTATTCCGACACCTGGCCAAATTCCCATACCACTTCACAATCCAACCCTCACTGATAAGCGATGTATTCCTCCAGTTTCCTGTACACCCTTCCTTCCATTTCTGGTGTTGCTTTCTTGACTGACCTGTGCTCAGCGACGAGCGGTTCGAGTTCTGTCTGCAAATGGAGTTCTGTCCAAGATTTCCGTTTCCTCCGGTGTTGGGATTCCAGCCAGCATTAGGGTTATGCTTAGGATTCCAGCCAGAATTAAAATTCCCGCAAATATTAAGATTTTGCGTTGGGCGGATAGTTGTGTTGTTTTGGTTTTTACAGTTTCCCCTGCCGCGGATCTCGGGGGTTGTTGAACTCTGGAAGACTTCGTTCTCTGCAGTTTGCGAATAGTTTGACCCGAACCTGCGCTGCTTGATCTTGCGGTGGGCAATTCTTGCAACGGCTTCATAGAAGATGGAGATGGGGGATTCGTGCCCTGAAGTGTGTTCGGTGGGTTTGTTGATCCACAGGGTCGATTGGAGATTATTTCGACAGCGAAGGTTTGGCGGCGTTGGGGGATCACTTGTGGGAGGACTAGATGCAACCACTTCTCGTTAGTAACGAGCTATGTATTATAGGTTGAGTTAGTTATTCGGGGTGCTACCTTGGGGGCATGTTCGTTGAATATTGTGAACGGGTTTTTTCCGCAGTGCCTTGCCTGCTTTGGGGCCCCCGGAAAGTGCCTCCTGGGGATCACGAGGGGTCAATTCCGGATCCAGGCGCTTTGTCTGGATCGCTGAGCTCCCAATAGAGATTAGGGCCGGCGGTATCACCACAGAAGTGTTGACTGCGGGTCCCCAGCGACCAGGAATACTACTGCTTTCAGACTCGGGATTCGCCCCGAGGACCACATCTCCTTGGGCGTACTTTACGTCGTTGTGTATGATCAAGTTTTTTTCGCAACTTCTCTTCTTCGGTTCGTCATGAGCGGCTAGTGTATTTCGCCGCTTCCGGCTCCAGGTGCCCCCATCCCCAGATTGTCCCGTTTCATCTTGATCGTCTCCACCATCCACATCGCTACTCCCAAGACTCACCAACCACTCATGCCTCAGCGCGCCCATAGCAGTAGGGCGGTCCTCGGGTTGTATTACCAGCATGGACTCCAGGAATGAAATTCCAATATCGCCTATTGGTGATGATAACCCTTTTAGTTTATCTTCGGGAAAGGGGAATTTCCCAAAGTAGTAGCAGGACACTTGAACCTCTGTGGCGAACAATTTTGCTCCTACAAGTAACTCATACACCACGCATCCGAGAGACCAAATATCAACAGAATTCGTATAATCCGAGGTTTCGCTATTGGAGTCCAATCCCAGAACCTCGGGAGCGCTGTACACTGGGGTTGATACCTGGGTATGAAAGGTTGTTGTATCTTGTGCCCGGATCCTCTTTGATATTCCAAAATCTCCCAATTTTACCCAGAGGGGGAACGTAGAAACGACAAAAATGTTCTATATTTCGTCAGTGCCCTACCATGTGACATGGACAAGGGAGGTGTTTAGTAGGAAGAATCGTACCGCAGGCTTTAGATCCCGATGAGCTATACCGTGTTCATGCATAACCTCGAGACCCTCGAGTATCTGCTTTGAAATATTTCGAACGGTTTCTTCCGGCAGCGGTCCACCGATATGCTTGGTGAGGTCGCCTTCCTTGAGATATTCCATTGCGATATGGAGAGCCTCGGGTTCCTCGAACCATCCCAGGAACTCCACGAATAATGCGGGGTGCTAATACAACTAAATGTTAACCGACAACAAGACAATAAGTTCCCTCCTTAGTGAGGACATAAACCTTCGCCAATATGGCCATGATAAGGAGCTCCCTAGAATAATCAAGATCAGGGGGTAACCTCCTTTTATGAATCGTCTTTACCGCACGATAATCGCCCGCAGTCCTCTGTATCTGCTTATGGACGACACCAACCCCCCCNNNCCCCCCCCCGAGTTCCTCACAATTTCTCCAATCCTCCTTCACTTTCTCATTCCTATTTTTCGCTTTCTCCACATATCTTGTGTGACTGACATGATTCTGAAAGAACTCGGTTTTGAGTTTATACCACGCAATTAAATCGGATTGACACTTGTCCATGTGTCGAACATGAGACTTCTTAAGGCCCGAATCCACTCTGAATCGGTTGGAAAAGGGGTGGTTCTCGGCCTAAGAGATCGCTGATAGTGAGAAGGTAGAAGTAAATATTTGCGAATTAAGAGAAGAGTGGTCAATTTAGATGAAACAACATGTCCACAAAAACTTATCTCTCGTGGTGGGTGGTTCTCTAATAGTGCCAATACAAGACAGATTTGCTTTACATGTAACTTATTCCCCCACTGGCTTTTGAGGGTGTCAAAGCTTTACAGTGTTTGTGCTTTGCTTGGCGTGCATCTCTCCGACCGATTCTGTGCATCCCAACCAACCAGGAAATAGGGAATACCAGTATAACGACGCATCCTATCCCAAATCCCGCATTTAACTGCACTTTTTGAACTCCACCCCTCAGCTGTCAAATAATGGTCCTATACTTACAGCACAATTACCCTCCAGTATTTGTACAGTACCACATTCCCTCCGTCATCACCATACCCCACCACACCCCGTCATCACCAATCCACCACCCCCCGGCCTCACCCTGGTCATCGCTGGAAGTGTGGGTGGGAGGAATGTTCAGAGGGGGGATTAGCGAGGCTGGGGGAATTTATTGTACTTGAGTACTGTGCTGTACTGTACAGTACAGTACCTGCGTTGCAACGAACTTACACTTTCGCCAGTCCTTTTATCCCTAATAATATCATACAAAAACCAAAGTCACAGAAGAATTACCGGAAGCCTGCCGGTGTTTTTCCGGAATTTCCCTGTGTTTTTTTTAAGATGAACTTGTAAGCCATTAGGTTCGGCTTTTCTCTCTAGATTCTTGGCACAGCAAACTGACATATTTCCCGGTCAACGGTATCCGGAGGGGTTTACCGCCGGGCGGGTGGCGTACTCGAGTACAGTACCGTGCAAAAGGGTTTCTCGTGCTGTGCGAAAAATCCCACAATTGCCAATGAAGTGTTCTTTTCCCAACTACATAGATACTAGATCGGACGATGGCAAAAAGAATAGCGGAAAGCGTGGTTAGTGATTTTCCTCGAGCCATGACTGGAGGTCTGGGGTTCCAAGAGAACCAATCTCTGTGATACTAGCCCCTTCTTTGAGATTTTCCTTACTGCACAATGTGCGGGAGGAATTTTTGTGGCCTCTTCCTAACCTTTTCCATTGCGTCCGGCGGGCATACGGCCAAATTTCTCACTTGGCCCGTGCACTTTCTCGTTTATGAGTGAATACTGTTTCTAACGGGGGCATAGCGAGCACTCGATTGTCAACAGGCGACAAACGGTGATCGAAACAGGCATTTATTTGTTACCCTACTTCAACGGATCCACTATTTTGCCTGTCCGACACAAGACCCATCTTCGTCACACCCGGTACAGTACCCGTCGTGCCCCCATTGAAGACTATAAAGGTTATTTCAAGGAGTTTGCTTCGTGGGAGGCAAGGCCATGCATGGACCAAGCGAAAAATCAGGCTGTGCAATTCACCCAAGGGGCAATGCTATCATATCCATTTCACAACTGGGATACCGACCCTGAGTGACGGCGTAACATATCAGATTCATCTTGCGGTTCGATCTACTTTTTCTTTTCCAACGGCCTCTAGGACAAAGGTTATTACAAAAGCTTGTCTTGAACTCATCACGGCACCCAGACCCTGCTTCATAATCCCCTAGCATTTATTTCCGCCCACCGCCCCATCTCGAAAATTTTGTTTACGGTGCGCATCCCCCACCCCCCACAACACAAATTAGCAGTTTCCAGGCACTTGTTGTGTTGGAACATTCCGGATAATAAGAAAGAGGCAAAAGCCAATAGGGTGTTATCGAGAGGTTAAAAATTATGGATGAGGAAGCAGGGTGATCATCCTCATCCAGCATTACCGAACGATAGGGATATGTGTGGAATAGTTGGGGGTGAGCTTGGATAAATGTTTTCCTTTGTCCCTTGGTAATGTTTCTTGGTGTGGGTGGAAACTGGAGAGGGTGGTTTAGTCATATTATGACTAGAACTAGAACTCTCCTACTAAATATACCAGCCAAATTACCTAAGATTGAGCATTAGACAGATTCTATCTAGAAACCACGCTCAGGAAAAATAAATATTCCGCAGCCCTATGAAACCATACCTATAGATCCAGATCCCCTCTTTAAAGAGTCGCCTACATGGAACAAAAAGGTTTCACGTGGAGCTTGTCCCGCCCCTGCTACATCCTCTAGGTTTGAACATGGTTCGAGGGGGGGGGACGGGACCTTGACTGTGGGGGGACCACTGGGGTCTCAGTTTCGTGTGAGTCCTTACCCTCTGTCATTGCCCCTTTGCCCCAGCCCACTTAGGCGTGTTGGTTCTCGTTCTCCCCTCGAGGAGGAATTACTGTCTTCGAGGAGAATCAAATATTGACCCCTCGGAGGTTCCACCTTCCGGGACCGCAGTGTTAGCCTATTTTATCCCCAGCACCGCTGTAGGAGGAGGGGGCTTCTTCCAGACAAAATCGTTGATGGCATACTCTATCTCTGATTACCCCACTCATGACCTTGATCTAATACCAGAGTATAGCCGCATTCGACAAGACCCTTCGCGGAACTGGATTTCTTTTCACCCTCGGCACCAGCCCCTCGCCCATGCAAACCGGCGATTCCACGACACATCCCGTAGGCCGCCGCAATCTGTCGGACAGAATGTTGGCTTCATGTAGACTCTTGCCCAGTGGTTGCCCAGTACAGTGATACCAATCCTATGGTCACAAAGTCGTTATTCTGCCGTACAAACCGGAATTTGTAGCATGTGGGTGATGCATGACGCCCACCTGCCCAAAGACTGTAGACAAGACACCATTCAGATATCCACAAAAGAATCTGTTCTTACCGCTTACAGTTCTCACGTATTGTTGGGCAAATTAAATCTAGCAAGGTTTGCTCAAACTTTATTCCATAGTCCAAAGCATGCAGACGATCACAGCACAAGGCACAACACTCCTTCCTTCCCATTACCTCCTGTCCACCTACTCGCTTTTAAGAGTCTTCTCTATCTGCCCTGCGCCTACTGTGCCTTTGCGGCATACAGTAACTCCCAATCCGCACTAAATGCGGAATATAGTATTTGAATAATAGGTCTGTTGCAGTACCCACCCCATTGATGATATACAGTAAATTACACCTGTAAGGTATGATACCGGATAACGGATAACGGTATCTCGCACTATATAATTTGATACCGAGTAATGGTGTGATTTTTTTTTTTCATAGGAGCTTACTTCGTTAAAAGTACCGATTCACTAAGCTCCCTTATCCTATCAGAGTGTTAGAAGGCCGGCATGCAAAGATTAGGGGATGGTTAGATAAAAGGCTTGGAGATGTGGCTTCAGTAGCATATGAAGAGTAAGAGCCAGGTTGGGCTTTCTATGTTCCGACCAGCATATCTGGGGGGTCAATTGTGTATTCAAAACTTGAAATAGATTTTTCCTTTCTCTTTTCTGGAGACCCTGCGCAAGACTTCCCCCTCTCACATCTCCATTTAGGTCTAAAGCGGTCCTTTGTATTGGGCTGGCTAACAACGCCTGCTAAGCTACTGTATTGTGTATTTCAGTATCACCCCGCGCAAACTTGCACAGTTTGAGCCACAAAGTTTTTTCGTGAGTGATACTCCATGAACACACCAAATATTTTAAAGAATAATACGGGGAATTAGTCTCCTGTAAGGGAAAACCCACACAGATGGAGAAGCAGCACAACTGCCAGCATGTTCTACCTAAATCTCCCATGACTTGGTCTTAGTGATTTCAGAGAAAAATATTTCCTTCCCCAAGTCGCATCTATTCTCCTCCATGCCGTTCCCCAAACTTCCACAACATTCTGGGTGCTCCGCTAAATCAGCTACTTTTGAACCAGCCCCATTCGCCGCATTAATCGGTGCATTAGAAGCTCACGGAGAAATCGCTATACCATGAACCACCCCACCTTCCGCCAATCTTGCATCCTTGCTTATGCGTGGTCTCACCCTTGCACTCCCAACCCCAGTGTCTCACTTATCCAGTTTCCTGGGCTACACGGTGTTGAGGGTTACAATATTACCTGTATGAAGACTTTATATATATCCAGCATCACAAATACTCCTAGAAGTATAATAGCCCAATCATATGCACAATACCCACCGGCCAATTCCTAGCCACCCTAGGAAGTTTTCAAAATAACACCATAATATCTAGCCTCGTGAACCACGCTAGCTCATTGCTGTAGACTTTCCTCTTTTTTCTTCCCCCTCCCCCTTTCTTTGACTCCAACTTTATTCCAAAGATATCTCACACGGTTGCGAGAGGCGTCGAAATGTGAACGTCTTGCATCCACCTCTGGCCTCGGTCTCGGGAGCTGTACTGTACGGTTAATTTTACAAGCATCGAGCGTAACTTATGGGAGTTCAGTACTTCTAACCGCGACACAAATACATAATACCAAGAGGACGTCTTGAGCGCGAGCAAGTAAAGCTAAATAATTGAGGGGAAGTGAATTGGTACTACAACCCTCCGCCACTGGTAAAACATGAAGCTCTAGGTAATCTACTCGAGCCACAGCGCGAGAACGGATAACTGCATACCACTACTATTACAAACTAGGTTAACCTACAACAGTTTACCCGATACTTGTCAAAATTGAACAAAAAAACTATTCAAATGCTCCTAAATTCCCGGACAATGGGAGGGGTTTCCTGAAGACTTATGTGTGCTATTTTTTCTTTTCTTGCGATCACGGAGAAGCCGGAACCCGGATTCGAGGTTTATTTTGGGTTGCATTGTACTGGTGAAATCTTGCCAAAGTTGAGCAGGAGGCCATCGGGTTGGACGGCCTAGGAAAATAGGTCATGCGTCAGATAAATGTTCTGAAATTCACGATTCTTGACACCAATACCAGATGTTCATTCCTTGCGAAGGGTTGTGTATAGGCACTCGCTCCGCGAGAATTAGGATCCATATCGAGAAATGTCCTCTGCAAACGATGCAATATCGCGGATATGCCAAGACCATTCAACTCGAGCAACATTGGAGAGGGGACAACGAACAAGTGGGCACACTAAAAGTGGCTAAGCAAACGGCAATCGGCCTACCTGGGAGCCCCCCCTGTTCGTTGTCTCCCAGTAAACCATGTTGCTTTTTTCCCCGAATGAGATCAGGGGTTCAGATGCTCTTCGGCACCCTCCGTTACCTTGCTCGGTCCTCGAGTATGTTCTGCAGGAAGCAACGAACCCTGCAACGTTGCGCCATTGGAAAGGTGGTGGCGGTGCTGTCACGTGATTTGTTTTGAGTGGAGGCTGGAGGGTAAGTCGGTCGAAGTCCCTCATCTCAACCTGCTCTGGCCACTGCCAAGCTTTCGAGAGACTTTTTTCTTTTCACCGAATTTTGCGACGATATGCCACTGTACTTATCCAGCTGCATAATTCAAGTAACATACAATAATTTTGACCAACCAAGCACAATTTGGACAGACTTTTGCGCACACCCTACTCGAGTCGGTACCGATACTTGCCTCCGGACAGGACTGCCCGCAGTTCTGATAGGGCTGCAAAAACGAGGGAGCATCGCATCGGCTAGGAAAGAAATTATAGCAATTCGTGATAGGGCTTAACTACATGTAATGGTTTACTATAACTTTTTATGCTTGCCAATGAATTTAGCATACCGTTCGGGACATCAGTCCGGATGATAAACTTCAATATGCTTGAACTGTGTATCCACCCGAAAACCTTCCAACTCTAACCTTGTAATCGTGACAAACTTTCCAAAACCTCACCACCGATTAAATCCCTTTTGGGCGCCATATGCCCAAATTTGGCACTACAAATATAGGTATAGTTGTAGCAAATCATAGCTGATGCCCCCAAAACCCAGCCCAATTCTCCAGCTACTTCACCATCCTGTCCTCCCAGATGCGCGATCTACTCCTCCGGTTTCCAACATACCCTTCTTCTCCGTCGTGGATACCGTCTTCTTGGTCCGATCCGGGCTTAGAGACTAGCGGATTGAGCCCGCCCTCGGATGGAGTTCCATCTGGGATTCCGACCTCCTCGGTATTGGGGTTCCAGCCAGAATTAGGGTTCTGCTTAGGATTGTGGCGAGCACCAGGATTCCAGCTAATATTGGGATTCTGCATGGCATCCATCAATGGCTGTGCTGTTTTGATTTCTGCGGTCTTTCCAATTGTGGGTGCCAAGGGCAGAATGATTAGAGACTTTGTCCTCCGAAGCCCCCTAATCGCCGGACCCGAACCTGTTCTGCTAGGCTGGATAGGCTCGCCGGTGGGAAGCTTTTGCAGTGGCTCTACCGAGGGTAGGGGTGGGGGGTTTGTGCTCCGGGGTGTGCTTAACAGGACTTCTTTTTTTTCTTCAGTTCGTTAAGTGTAGCTAGTTCTTTTTCCCTCTTCTAGCCCCACATGCCCTCATTCCAAGTTGATTTCGTTTCACCCTCGCTGTCTTCACTATCCACGTTTAGTGTTCGTTACGGGGCTTCCGGGCCTAGAGAAACATGGGCCCCCCGGCCGGTCAGACCATTGAGTATACAAATCTATGAATTAAATCCTATCCGAAGGAAAGAAACAATGTAGAATCTCTTAAAATAGTCATTGCTAGATAGGAATGTATTGAAAATTGGCGTTTTTGATGGAAAGCCAGCTGGAGGCACGTTCCTTTTGTCGCCAAGATCGTACAAAAGGCCGTGATTTGAGTATTAAAATTTAGTGACGAACTCGAAAGGTAAATAACTTATAGGGTGGCAAATCTCTAACGCGGCTTTTCTTTTGTTGGGCGGGTTTTGGGATGTTTGCTACTATTATATTCTCGGGGGTAGTAACTTGGTTCAAGTGCTCGAAAACTCAAGAGAGTCTTGCGGCTCTAATGCATGTGTCGCTTGCATGCCCACTAATCTGTCACGTGATACCTTGATCGATCGCCAACACCGCCAACTCTCGCCTGCAAGCCGCCCGTGCCAGGAAACGAGGAAACCACCAGGCCCGAGAGCACCGACGGCCGGGCTTAAAGGCGCGGACCATTAGCACTGCCCATACCATAGACGAACGGATAATGGAGCTGGAGTTGGTAGGGGAAAAGGCAGCAGGAGCGGAGCACTTGCGCGATCTCCGGCAGTCTTCCGCCGACCACGTCTTTGGCCTTTTTTGCGGAGCTTTGAAGGGTAGTGCGGATGGATTCCCGCAGGAGTTAACTAACACTATATCTGTGGTACGAACAGGCAGAACTGTCTATACTGTACCAAGATTCTTAACCAAAACACAAGTCTGGGCTGGTGCCCCGCGCGCCCTGAGCGTATCGGTGGTGGTAGGGCTCCGGAGCCTCTTGCGTTTCCAGGGGCGCAACACCGGGTGGGGGAATCGAGACCTCCCGGATCTTCTCCATGGTTTCAGAGAGACGGGGAAACATTTGTGCCACTTTTCGCGCAAAGTCAATTCAAAAGATCTACCTTGTTCGTCCAATGGCCACGGGTTCATGATTGAAGAAGTATCATCCGGTCAGAGGCAGTGGTAGTGAACTGTATGTTTTACTGATTATGGGTTTATATTGGCTGATATTTGGATATCCGTTGTTACGTTAGTGGATTTTAACAAAATTCGTTGGGCGTGGATAGTTTGGGCATTGGTGAGTAGGAGGAGAGCGTTTAGCGTTCGGGTACGATCATATGTCCTTTATGCTTGCGTAATCAGCTGTTAGGCTGGCCACCTTGGAGATTCGCAGAATCAGCAGTTGCATTTTTTGGAGTTTACTAGTCTAATTGAGAATTTGTTTCTAACCTGGCTTATGGTCTAGCGTAGAAATAGAGACCAGGGCGATCTATTCTCCACAAACGCCAAAATAGCTCTGGGGTTTCCTGGGCAGGAAGGGATATTGCATATAGATAGGTTGGGCCGGGCCGGACCCCTGATTCCGGAATTCGTGCTGGGTGGGACGACCGGGTACCGGTTTAGTGCAAAAGTCCTATGAAGTTGGTTGCTGTCCCAGTTGGGGGAACCTGGATTTCCTCTAGCGGCTGTCTGGTTTGTGTGTATGTGATGCTAGCTTGATACTTAATTAGTGGGGAAGAATTGTTGGAGATCACTAAAACCACTGTTTCCTGGGGGTTTACCTAAGACCCACTGGGGATTCCACTATCCTGGACCCCACGAAGCCCCCACCTAGTTATCTCGAGTCCTGTTTGCGCATTTTTTTCCTTCTGCTTCTCGACTCCTACATCCGCACCCCGCTATAGCGAACGCTAAGTATCGGTATATTCTGTTAGGTACAACACTTGCCTAGTGTGGGCGGTTGTAAAAAAATCTCACTAGTGAGAAATCGAGAAGAATTTTCCGAGGGGAGTGGAGCGGGAAGGAAGCGGTAATTCAAACAACCCCATACTATTATACCTCCGCATCGTCCACTTGCCTAATATTGTACATTACTGTCATCTAACATCTCAAAATGTGAGGCGGTGAGAAGCGGAGAATATTAATGGTGGTACGGTCAGTAGCAGAGCCGACTAGCATCATTATCTTGAAGTTACTCACATTCATAGCTTCTAAGGCTAAACCTCTGCTATATCCCTCGACGAAACCATCAGCCACTCAAACACTCCCGACTCGGACACCCTGATTGGCTGATTTTCTATGGGACAGGTTTACCACCCCAAATTTCCCGTTTAAGTATAGCCATCCAGGTGAGAGGGTGTATGAGTGGCTTGCGGGTCCCTCTCTGATCATGTTTCTCGCTAGACACTTACGAATCTGCTACATTAGTCAGCCTAGTTCGTTTTAGAGGGTTGAATTTGTATGGGGGCAGGGGGTAAATGCGCAAAAAATGGTACTTGTATTTGAATTCGTTACCCGGAATAATTCGTTATAGTAGCGCAATTTGTAAGGGCGAATCAAACTCCTTGGGGGTTTGTTTTCATGTTTACGGTTTTTTTTTGCGGTAAAGGGGCGCATTACAGCGCAGCAAGTTTGTATCAAAAACCACTATTCATCGGAAATGCACAAGGACTGACTCCGGTATTCAAGTACGGTACTGTACAGTACTCATACCTGTATGGACTTGAACACAAGAAGGTAGGGTCCTGTTATGGCAAGGAGCCCTAGCAATTGCTTCGGCGGGGTGGCAGAGGGAGACGGGCCGGGGGGAGCGCAATATGTGATCGGCCGATTCGGCGTATTACCCGTATTTCATCGTCGGTCCGTCACTTTGAGATAGTTTGCCTCATGCCAGCATAGCGGAACCGAACCACAGCGCAGGAAGCAAAATAGGTCCCAATTACCTACCATACCAACCCTCGACGGATTTCAATATTTCCGCCGGGCATTTGTTAGAGGCCTACGGGAAAGCATATATCATCTGGAATTTACCGATTCTGGGTGCCAACATGCGTGAAAACACGTGAGATGTTGATATGTTGCTCGCAGTGCGTAAATATCATCGTCTGCTTGTGGTGGTTGCTGGGCGGATTGCTGTGATGAAGGGCAAAATGTGTAAGCGAGGGTGAGCTGTGTCACTGTATTGGTCGGTTGATTCCGTGGTTGGTCCCGCCAGGTCCTCGCAATACGGCTACCGGTTCGGATTGCCGTAATTTACTGTACCAGTACAGTACAAGTATCACTCATTGGGGATGTTACTGAACTAATGTAGGTATCCGAGTGAGTGATGCTTCCAATCTTGGTCATTGGTATGCGTGCTACAGTACAAAGCAAGACATAACTCTCGCCTTCTTCCAAGCATCTAGCTTCGGGCTAATTGAACATTATATTGCATGGGTGCTAGGTTCTGGTAGAGTGAGAAAGGATATCTACTCGAGTATTGGCTGGTGTTGAAGACAGACGGTATCCACCAATCGGATGAGAAGTGAGTCGCACAGGGTCTTTACTGGCTGAATACCTGCCGTGCGGGGAAGCTCGATCGACTATCAGTAGTCTGAAAGAAAGCCTCTACCCCCCCGCCCCAGCTTTTCAGTTTCTTCCATCCTTCTTCTCTTCGGAAATCATCCTGACGAACATCAAAGAAGAGATCAGAGAAGACATCAAACTCCTTTATCGACAAGGCAAACTTCTTTTAACGTACGCATCCGTCGATCAAATGGGCAATCGACAATCAAAGAAGCGCTCTAGGTTCCTTCGCTTATCCCAACGGTATGGTCACCTGTTGTCTATACTTTGCATTTGCGCCTACAATCATTAATGTCAGTAGCTATGGCTCGGGCGCTGCGGTCAATAGCAATAATATAGGCGATTATAGCGGCAACTCTGGTTCTCACAACATCACCGGCTCCGATAACGTCACTGGCTCCAGTAATATTGTTAGCTCCGGCATCATCAACTCCGGTAACATCATTAACAATAGTTGCTGTCACGATGGGGGCACGGACTTGTGCAAGAGCCATGCCGAAATTTTGCGATGCCTATATACGTCTAAATATGAAGAACACCGGGGCCGGGTTCGCGCGCCAGTGGAGGAAACATGCACCTGGGTTACGGAGCATATAAAGTACAAGGACTGGTTGGGGAGAGGAGGGCCTGGTGTGCTCTGGCTATCGGCAGATCCAGGATGCGGGAAATCTGTCATCGCTTCGTACCTCGTTAGGCATTTAGAAAGCCAAACCGATGCCATCATTTGCTACTTCTTCTTCAAAGATGACAGCGAGGAACAGAGTGCAACATTTGCCCTTTCCGCCATACTACATCAGATTTTCAAGCGGAAATCGCACCTGGTTGAGTTTGCAAAAGAAGAGTTTAGGGCTAAAGGCAAGGGGTTTACCGAGGAGGTCGATGCACTGCGGAATATTTCGATCAAAGCCGTAACGGAAGGGCAGTGCGGCGAGGTGATTTGTGTGGTGGATGCCTTGGACGAGTGTGAGGAACGGACTCTGGAGCAGCTTATAGGCCGTGTTGTCGCTCTCCCTCGTTCGCAGACTCCCGGCATAGCTTTGAAATTTCTGGCTACCGGTCGCCCGTATCACAAGATTGAGAGGGAACTTGGATCACCCGCAACGACGATCCGTCTAAAAGGGGAGGACGAAGTCAACTCGATTACTAGGGACGTCAATCGCGTCATAGACGAGGGCATCAAGAACCTAGAGTCTTACTGGGGGCAATCCGGGAAGCTAGAATATTTGCGGAATCTCCTCAAATCTTCCGCCGATCGGACATTCCTTTGGGTTTCTCTTGTTCTCGAGATCTTGAAGGATAGTGAGGATGACTCAGTAAAGGAGTTTACCGACATCGTTTCCACTGCGCCGCGCGATATAGCAGAATTGTACACCAAGATCCTTAACAAAAGCAGATACCCGGATAGAGCTCGAAGAATTTTGAATATTGTGGTGGCAGCTGCAAGGCCTCTTACACTTGGAGAAATGTACGCGGCACTCAGAATCACTCGAGAGCACAAGTCAGTCAAGGACCTCGGGGATCTTCCAGCTAGCTTCGGCAAGTCAGTGAAAAATTGGGGTGGGCTTTTTGTCCGGGTTATTGATTCGAAGATCTACCTCGTTCACCAGACCGCGAGGGAGTTTCTAGTTAAGGGATCTTCGTCCGGTCAGGGAAACTGGCAGTATACCCTGTGTCCGAAGGATTCTAACTTTTTATTGGCTGACATTTGTATCTCCTATCTGTCGCTCGAGGACTTCGAAATGGACCCATTACGAATAAGTCTTTATCGAAGTCAGGCTGATTATGCTAGTTACTTAGTCAAATACAGCTTTATCGAATATGCAACTACCCATTGGGCCCATCACCTCTAAGATTCGCAGACTCAGCCAGTAGAGTTATTCCAGTTTATACGGCTGATTTGTGAGGGTAGATCTAAAAGGTTCTTGACATGGTTTAGGGTATACTGGAAGAATAGGCGTCCCCATTATCTGTTCCCGCATGACTTTACGCATTTGATGGTAGCATCGTGGTTTGGACAAAGGGCGCTCGTAGAGCAACTATTGCATGAGGGAGGAGATGCTAATGCTCGATCCCGCCAATATGGCACCGCGTTGAGCATAGCAGCATTCCGGAAAGAGAAGGATATAACCGGAATGCTATTACAGGGGAACGTCAAAGCTTATATATTTGGGAAGGAGTACAACATCTTAAATGTGAAGGGGCACCCTCGTTTGGTGTGAAAGATGCATCGCTAACGATAAAATTGCCTTGTTTTACAGACGGTATGTGAATGCACAGTTGGCTGAAGGAGCTAGAGCTAACAGGGGGCTGTTTTTGGGTTATAGAAGGCAAGTATGGGTCACTGATCAAGCTCGGTCCTTGCTTGCAGGATACTAACGCCAGGAGCTCGGGATCATAGAGAGTAAGTGTACCGTTTTCGAGGTGTGGGGTAGTCGTCATGACTAATTCCTGATTGACCAATGATGGTAGAGTGTAAGTTAGCGTTTTCAAAATGAGCCGAGAACAGCATGAGATTTGCTGATTTAGAGTGAGATATAGGAGGTAGGGTAATCGGTAAACAGTGCAGATAACAAAAGAGAATATTAATTGTGGTGCACGAGCTCCTATAGCTGGTGGGAAACTTGATCGATCAAATTTAAGATTCAGCCCAATGGCTAACATTACCTCTCCCCACATGTCGTAGTTGGTAAGTGCGGAAGATCGGGGCTCTTATAACATACAATTGCTGACGGATGCATGGAGCATTGTAGGCGGTAGGCAAACATGCGAACAACAGTTTTCGGACTAGGAAATTGCTAACCTCCGGCTCGCTGAGTGTTGCAGATAGTAAGTGAACAGGGTCAACTACGATTCTCGGGCGAGGAGGTTGCTGACCCTTCGCTCGCTGAGTATTTTAGCAAGTAAGTGAACAGGATCAACAGCGGTTCTCGAACGAGGAAATTGCTGACCTCCGGCTCGCCGAGTGTTGTAGCGAGTAAGTGAATAGGATCAACCATGGTTCTCGGGCGAGAAAATTTCTGACCTCTGGCTCGCCGAGTGTTGTAGTATGTAAGTGAGCAGGATCAACCATAGTTCTCGGAGGATAAAATTGCTGACCTCTGGCTTGCTGGGTGTTGTAGCGAGTAAGTGAACGGGATCAACCACGATTCTCGGACGAGGAAATTGTTGACCTCTGGCTTGCTGGGAGTTGTAGGAAGTTAGTGAACAAGACCGACTACAATCCTCGAACGAGGAAATCGCTGACCTCCGGCTCGCTCAGTGTTTTAGCTAGTAAGGGAATGGGATCAACCACGATTCTCGGATGAGAAAATTGCTGACCGCTGGCTTGCCGAGTGTTGTAGAGTGCAAGTGAACAGAATCAACCACGGCTGTCGGACGAGAAAATTGCTGACCTCCGGCTCGCTGAGTGTTATAGCGAGTAAGCGAACAGGACCAACCGCAGTTCTCGGATGAGGAAATTGCTGACTTCTGGCTCGCTTAATTTCCTAGGATGTAAGTGAGTAGATAAACCACGGTTCTCGGACAATAGAATCGCTGACCGCTGGCTCGCTGAGTTTCCTAGGACGTAAGTGAGCAAGATCAACGATGGTTCCCGAACGAGGAATTTCTGACCTCCGGCTTGCCGAGTCTTGTAGGATGTAGGTGAACAGGACTTACCGCGCTTCTGCCACTTGGTAATTGCTGATACCTGGCTTCTTCCTTCGTCCAGGTGGTGAGTCCACCCGCACCCATTTAGCCATTTCTTGTTTCCCCTCAGCTGACATACGGTATCTCTCCCGCCGTTACAGATTGTATGCCATCGACAACTCTTGTGGTCTCTGTTAATGCCACCGATTCCGGGCTAACATTATCCTTGCTTGTTGCACCAGGATGTAAACGTCCCCAGTCTCCATTGTTTCTCTTCAGAATGCTAACTAATTAATTCTTGGCCGTCTTAGTTTGTATGCCAACCCCCATCCCCTCCCTGCGGTATTTTCGCTGATCCCTACTTGCTATTACGTCATAGCTTGTTAGTTAATTTCTTGTTCCCGCTTCCCCGTCCCCCTACAACGCTGAGTTTGCCTGACAACCATTTTATTTCTCAACGCACCGTAGGCAGCGAGTATCACGGTTTCACTACTATCAACCTTGTTGGTTCAGGATATCTGTTTACCTTTCTTGTAGCCTGTACGTCGTTCTAGTTTACTACCTCATCTCCATCGCAAATTTCCATTGACCCCCGTGGTAGTTTTGTATCCAAGACACACCCGATCCGGTTACCTTGCCTATTCAGGACACGCCTCTCTCATGAAGGGCCGACTGCTAGCTCGTGAGTATTATGCCTCGTTATCCTTTTTCAACATGTATAGTACCTAAATGTCTTACTAGCCGTTTAATGGAGCGAGTGTCTCCAGTTCACCGTTGGTTGGAGGCCTGTCGTTCGTTATATTGGTTCGCAGACTTGTGATAACGATTGTTGTTTGGATACCCTATGCTACTCTTGGTCTTGGAAATTCGTTTGAGCGAGAGGCGTGATAGTTTTATCGTATTGTAGGAATTTGTGGGGTTCAGCTTTAGGTGGTTTATTGGATTAATGTTACTACTTTACTCACACCTTCAGAATTTCAATACTTCGCAACATTACAGCCATTAAGTGGCCGAATATTGTGACCGAAATATGACGCGACCACCACCAAAGATTATTCACCTTCCGACCATCCCTAACTTCCAATCATTTCACGGGCGACCGTACTACTTACCTGAGGCCTAACTAGGATGGGGAGGGGGGGGTGATTGGAAACCATTGGTTACGTTGAAACCAACTATGGCCGGACCTAGTGTTTCAGCGTCTTCACCAGAAAACGTCGGTGCCCGGAAAACTACCATACCAGCTAGAAGTGGGTAGTGGAAACAAGGGTCGGTAGTGATAAAACATGAGGCGTTGGAACTGGAACAATCCAGCGTTAGATACTAGCTATGATACTACAGTATTCATGATACTTGATCTGTTTCTATCTTGTTTGAAGAGTCAGGATTATGGTGGATTTCCTACGTTTCCGTCTTTTCCTTGCTTTTTCCTTCATCTTCGTTCTCTCTCGAACTCTCTATCAAAGACTCCGTATATCGCCGTTCTTTTCTCATGGGTTCTGTATCAGACCTGTCCACCCTTTGCTCATTACCAGACGATATCAATCCCTATCCACTCTTTCGTCACCCTCTTTGTTGCGTCTACATAGAAGCGAATATACTCTCAATGGCACGCTTGCTCTATATACTTCACAGGTTATTTGGACAATATTTATCGCATCAGGAAGTCGTGAATCCCTACAAGTAGAATCATATCACCCTTGTTCACTGTAGCGGGACTACCGGTAGGGAATAATTTATATATTCTCAGCTCCGGAATGGTTGCCCAGGGGACCCTTATAAACGGTGTTCGTTACTAACGATCACAACAGAATTCGCTGGATGACATCACCCCGTTAGACCTCACAATATCACCAATATAATAATTACTCTTGAATGTCCGAGGCACATACCGGCTCACTGGGCTTGGAAGCAAGTCTACGATTCGCAAAGATTGGATCAATACAAGTGGTGGGGACCCTTAATGATGCTCCGTGTTGTATCCTATTATACTTCGGCCGCCGCGCGTGCGGGTGGCATCAATGCATAAGACCCAACAGCACATCCTCGAGAGGTTGTTTCCTATCACAAATTCCACCTTCCTATATCTCTATTTTGCTGGCCATCCCATATTCAGCCCCTAATACGGTGTTTTCTCTGATTTATTGAGATTCCGGTTTGTATCCTATTAATATATCTGGCTCGGCGATTCCCACGCCTCTCATGGGGGTGGAAGGCATGATGGATGAAAAGGTTGTTGCTCTCAAACTTCCTTCAATTTTCATTTTGATCCGCGGGGATGCTTCGCACTCTCGGATGATATATGTTTGATTTCTGGCGATTATACTGCGCTTAGAATTCCGTCGAGTATGGCGGCCGTGGACAGGGGGGGGGGATCATGGAGTCAAATAAATAAATGATACAGGGGATGTAGGGGGGGGTGAGATGTGAATGGGTAAGCCTAATAAAAACACTAAAGGGTGAGGCAGGGAGATTGAGATCACTGCGGGTAAAGCACAATTGAACAATCTACTAGACTCTTCCTTTCCCTCGCGCCCACTCTACTATCCATTCAAACGCACCGCCAAGGCGAGAGTCAGGACGGGATAGACCCCGCAGTATTTTATTTTCTCCGTGGGCTGCGGGGATCTCAAGGCGGGTTTGCGCTTTGTATCCTTGAGCCGCTTAGATCCCGTGGTTGCCAGACTCAAGGCCTAGCCGCTAGTGGTGTTGTTAATTTCTAGCGCTGCGAGAAAGTCTGTGCGGTGTTATGGTGTATCCACTATTTCGGAATGAAACTGTGTCGGGTTTTCCATTTTTTCAACATGAGAGCTAGGGAATCCGGTAATGGTTAGCGCCCGGAGACGCGGTGGGGCACTTTAATCGGCAACATGTCAATTGGTTGGTCATGTGTTGCTCTGTTGCCGGTAAAACACATTTTTCTCTTATGCAGGTACCCGGAGGTATCCCGGCGCCCGGTGCTAATGATCTTCGTTTCTAGTGGGCCACGACGTTAAGGTGTCTACTTGTAATACATATGAAACCGGCGAAAAATTGACTTGGGTCCCTTCCACACCCTTTGCACCGGATCAATTCGACCCCCCGGGATCCAAATCGGGAAGTGCCGCCCGCCGTGATGCATGAGCGATAGCGCGGGTGTCGTATTCAACTCGAGTAACATTGGAGAGAGGACAACGAACGGGGGAGCTGGAACGAAAAATACCCGAACATACACACCCATGTCCGTTCCGACCGCCTCTACGAGTATGGTATCCCTCTTCCGAGGTCAGGAGAGTTTCCTCCTTTCCCTTTGCTGACGCCAAGATTGTCTTGGCACATGGCAATGGTTCGCTTGTTGAGCCTCTCTGCATGATGCAACCACTGGAGGCATATTCGGCACTCTCCGAAACCCCCCACATTCGGCAACAAGCAACGAAAGCTCTGATGGTGTGCCGCTAAAATAAGCTCGTTTGAGATGTGATGGCGGGGCAGTCACGTGATTTGTATCTTGCATATGGAGCTATGTTCTTCCGTCCCAATACCGTCGTCTGCTGCTACGACACTGGTAGGTGTGCAAGAAAGCGTGTGTATGGAACGCACCACTAGTAAGATTACGGTTTGTTATGACTTGCTGAGTGTTTGCGATTGAATTTATCACACTGTTTGGGACTCCGCGGGCTCCGAGAAGAACACTCTCTCAATTCTTTTTCCCCCCTACGGGTATTGGAAGGGTAGCGACCTCTCGGAGCCGATATAGGATCCATCATGTCACAAGTACTACTGGTAATCGAACACCAAACACTACGTAGCCCTAGTTTTCCAGTTCTGTAAGATCTGGAATTTTTGTCTTTTAGGGAGGCGCGACAACTCACCATTCACCATGTTTTCTGCCCTCGTGCCGGAGGAGAGAACATTAGGATAGCATACCCCACACATAATCCAATAGTATAGCCCCCAGTTCAAAATCGCACATATCTAGTATACTATTGTGAATATATAGTAATCCAGAGCTGTGTCTTCACCTGGAAACCTTCCACCTCGAGCCCCGCAATTCCACCCAACATTCCGACGTTTCATGACCGATCAAATCCCTTCCGGGTGTCATTGGCACGGGTCGACACTGTGAGTAGCGTGGTATAGGTATCATATGTGTTAGCGGTATTCGGCTTTCGCAGCAGAAAGATGAGGTTGAAAAATCCACTCGGATAAGAGAGTAAGCTGAATTGTTTTGTTTGTCCCCGAGCTCGCGAACACCTCCGTACTTATAACAAGAAATGGGAAATTCCCCCAACGTCTCTTGATTGCTATAGGACTCTTTGCTCCTCCGTACCGTTCGGACTAATAACAAAGATCAGAGCATTCTCTGCTATCCATGACAAAGAAAACATATGATCAATCTCTCGCTCCCTAAGGCCCCCCACCACTGATACGATTAACCCCGGCATCCCCTACCGCCGATTCCGTAATCCTTACACTACCTATCGCACTCTCTCACAAGTCCCGCTTCGAGCGCAACCCAGCACCAACATTATGGTGGTACCAAATCATGTCTATATCCATCCGAAGCCTACCCCAAATTCTCATACAACTTCAGCATTCTGTCCTTCCTGACGCGGGATCAATCCCTCCGGTTTCCCATACACCCATACCCTTCGCCACTAGTATCGTTTTTACAGTCCGATCCGATCAGCTCGGGGATAGGGTTCCATCCGGGTCCTCAATTTCCTCCGGCACCGGGCTTCCGGCCAGCATTAGGGTTCTGGTTAAGATTCCGGCCAGCATCAGGATTCCAACCAATATTAAGATTTTACGTTGAATTGATGATTGCGGTGTTTCTGCTGTTTCTCCTTCCGCATGTATTGGGGCCGGAGCTATGGGGGACTTTGTCCTGCGAAGTTTCCGAATCGTCTCCCCTGAACCTGCTCTGCTGGGTTCGCCCGTTGGTAATTCTTGCAGCAGCTTCATCAGGGACGGGGGTGGGGGATTTGTGATTTGGGGTGTGTTCAACGGAACCATTTGTCCCCGGGGTCGATGGGAGACTATTTCTACGGCGAAGGTCTGGCGTTGGGGGATTGCTTGCTGGTTGCCCGCGGTAGGATCTCTCAACCAATTCTCGTTAGCAACAACCTTTATATCTTGGCGGAGTTAGGTATATATTCGGGGTGCCACCTCGGGGAAGTGATTGTAGAACACTGTAAGTTTGCTTCTCCCCTAGCGCATTTGTGCCCCAGGGGAGACCGGGGCGGGTCGTCTGGGAATTGTGAAGAATCACTTCTGAATCTAGGGAGCCCATTTGGATTAGCGAGCTCTCAACGGATGCTACATGTCAGGGTGTTATCATAGAAATACCTGTTGAAGATTTTGGAGTGGTCGGGTTATTACCCCTCTGCGGCACCAGATTCGCTCTTAAAGTCGCATGTTCTGGGGTGTGCTTTGTATTATCATAGGTATTCAGGTTTCTTTGGCTTCTTATTTTCTTCGGTTTGTCATGAGTAGCTAGTTTGCTATTGCTCCTCCGGCTCCGGGTGCTCTCAGCAATACTTTGTGTCGTTTTATCCTTATTGTCTCCACTATCTGCATTACCGCACTTAAGACCTGTCAACCATGCATGCCTCAGCGCATCCGCAGCGGTAGGTCGGTCCTCGGATCGCATTTTCAGCAGAGACTTTAGGAATAAAATTCCCACATCACGGGTTGGTGGTGACAACTGTCTTAGTTCATCCTCGGGAAAGTCCAATATGCCTAAGTAGTAACAGTTTACCTGGTGCAGTGAGACGAATAACTTGTGCCCTACAAGTAACTCATATATCACACCCGAGCGGCCAAATATCAACAGAATTCGTATAGTCCGAGGTTTCCCTACTGGGGTCCAACCCCAGAACTTCGGGAGCGCTATACTCTGGAGTTGACACCTGGGTGTGAAAGGTTGTTGTATCTTGAGCCCGGATCCGCTTTGATATTCCAAAATCCCCTAGTTTAACCCATACGGGAGACATAGAAACCACGAAAATGTTCTATGCACCTGTCAGTACTCTGTAATGGCTCGCGGTCAAGCGAGTTGTTTGGTGGTAAGGATTATACCGCAGGTTTTAGGTCCCGATGAGCAATCCCGTATTGATGCATAACTTCAAGACCCTCGAGTATCTGCTTTGAAATGTCTCGAACGGTTTCTTGCGGAAGCGATGTAGCGATATGCTTGGTGAGATCGCCTTCCTCGAGATATTCCATTGCGATGTAAAGCGTCTCGGGCCCCTCGAACCATCCCAGGAACTCCACAAATAATGACGGACGCTAAAACAGTAAACTGTTAAACAAATAACAATAATCTAATAAGGGTGATGAACTAGGGTGCGGCTCCTCCGGAGTGAGAACACAAACCTTTGCCAATATAGCCATGATAAGGAGCTCTCTAGAATAATCAAACCTTTGAGATAGCCTCTTATCAATAGCCTTTACCGCTCGATAGCGGCCTGTAGTTTTCTGGATCTGCTTATGGACGACACCGAAACCTCCCTTTCCGAGCTCCCCACAATTTCTCCAATCTTCCTTCATCTTCTCATTCCTATTTTTCACCCCCTCCGCATCTCTTGTGTGTTCGACATGATACCGAAAGAATTCGGTTTCGAGTTTATACCACAAAACCAAATCTGATTGAGCCTGCTCCATTTGTTAATTCTGGGGACCTTGAGTCGGATCCACCCAGAATTAGTTGTAGAAGCAAAAATGCAGGGCCAGAACAGCCTCGGTTGTTGGGAAGATGGAAGCGAAGATTTGTGAATTAAGAGAAGAGTGGTAAATTTGGGGGAAAAGGTGCTATCAAAAAAGTTCTCAACACTTATCCCATGAGTTTTTGTGATGCAAGCATTTCAGTGCCTTAAAACCGTATTACAGTCTCCAACAGGACCGTGGCGAAAACTGGGTGACGGACGAGGATCGGTAACAAACATTTTTTTTGTTACCTTATTCTGCCTAACTGACCTTTTTGCCTACCAATTGCTCCTGTTCGTCACGGCCCAGTTTTCACCATGGGAGTTATCAATAGTGTTGCGAGAGTTTGTCCCTCGCATAGTTTACACAGGGGGCAAACCCCATGCATCTTGAACCCAGCTGTTTTGGGAGGTCATTGTGGCAATCCTCGAATACCTTGTAACCGTTCTTGGTAAAATTGTACTTTTATGAGCCTAAGACCGCACCCCTCTAGATTCTTGGCGAGCGACCCTCGAAGCCAGCCAATCGGCTCTGCCCTCGAAGGCACGAGCTCAATTCTCCACCCACAACCAACCAGCCAACCTCCCTCAGAGAACGAGAAAGAAAGAAAATACGGTACAACGAGCAGGGAATTCCGTTCCTCCCACACAAACCCCGAGTCTTGGCTGCCACATCATCAATTCCTCCGGTACTGCCAGTAATTTTCGCTTTTTCACTACTCCCCCCTATTTTCCAAAATCCCCCCTTATTTGGTGTAGGGCCAATCAAACCCTCCCAAACCAAGGCTTCCAAACACCCAGGGAAACAAGGCGCCAGCCGTAAGACCACCTTGCTACCTCTACCATGGCCTCCTACCCCCATATCCCACCCGTCCCCTCCCCCCTCGGACCCTCTAGAAGCCCCACCAAGAGCTCCAGAGAAGGCTCCCCGCTCCTGAACCCCGGATCCCCTGTTGGAGTCTCCTTCCAAGCATGCCTCCCCACCTTCGCCACCATCACTCACACCCAAAGCTGCCCCAACAGAATGGCGGACATCGGCAAACGCATCGTGGAACGAAACAGCATATTCTCGACCGTACGCAAAGCCCTCAGTTGTACGGACACATGCTACGTACAAATCAACGACAAGGGACCAAACACCCCGACCATCGCAGCCGCGCTATCCGGCTTCTGCACAAGCCTCCAAAAAGTATTTGGCAACGTGACAGTCGACGCAGCCGACCCCAAGGCACTAGCCATGCTGATGGCAGAAGCCTCCTCCTACAGGCCAACCCAAACTCAAGACGATGAAGAAGGCGACGCAGGCAATGACGGGCTGTTCCCCAGGTCCTCACCTCCCGAGACTATGGATCTCACACCGTCCTTCCCCGTGACCGACACCCAGGAAACCAGGGACTCAGCCATGGACCTAGGCAACGGGCAAAACACAGAGAGCACAGGGCTAGGAGACAGCCAACACGCCCCCACCTCGCAAAGCCTCCCCAAACAAGTGAAGTTCTCAGAACCCATAACAATCCCGGGCACCTCAACCGGCCACTTTACAAGAGCTAGCAGCAGCCAGGAACCCGACGACAGCGTACACACCACCCTCAGCCAAATCTTCCAGGAAGAAGGGTCCAACCCAGCGGAAGAATATGTTAAAATCACGCCCGCCAACACCGCGAAGTACATGAAAAAATTCACAGACCTCACCACCAATGGAGCCCTGGCATACATGCTATCCGCCCTGGAAGAAAGCCTAACGGAACACATCAACAAACAGATGGCGGGAATGGAAAGAAGGATCATGACAGCCATCAAAGGCACCCAAACCAGGACGATAATTCAACAACCCCCGGCCGCACCACGTGCAGAAATCCCACTCCCAAAACCCGCACCGAGAAACCTGCAAAGCGCCAAGGACAACAGCAACAAAGCGCAAGCAACGGGCCTGACCCTAGAACCGACCACAGGGCGCAAGAACCCGGGAAAAACATACGCCGCCATCGCGGAAGCAGGGGTCGACATGGACGGCTTCAAGCTGGTGCCAGCAAAGAAAAAGAAAAGCCAGCAGGACCAACCAGCCTCCACGTCAGCAATAGCCAAATCAGCCCCCTCCACCCCGCACGCAAGACAAAGAAGGCTACTGATCCGTTTGGTAGAAAGAGGCCGACGGATAGGAACCGCCAACTCAAACCTGGTCATGATACGCGATGCAGTCAACTCGGCCACTGCCACGCGCTTCGGGGGTGCAGAATACAACCAAAACGAAGACTTCGTGCTCACCACTGTAGGTGACCTACCAGCTGAGCCGGCCCTAAAAGACAGGGAAGCCATCACCAAGGCGCTGAACCGGATCAACATCTTCAGCTTCGACATAGCCACAGACGTCCCCACGTGCAACATCGTCATCAACAGCGTACCCCTCAACACCAGCATGTTTAAGCGAGACTGGGACCCAGAGGACTGGAATGCAGAAGCTCCTAACTGGAATGAACTGGAAGAAGAACTGCACAACTACAACCCTGGCATCAAAGCAATCGACAGGCCCAAGTGGATATGGTCCCCCACCGCGCTAAAAGCAGAAGGGAAAGAAAAATCCTCCGTAATAGTAGCGGTGGAAGTCACGGACTGGATCGCAAACGAACTGAAACGGTCCAAACCCATACTGACAATATACGGCGCCAACTGCTTGTTCCGAAAGTCCATACGGAAAGACTCGTCCACCTGCTGCGAAAGATGCTTACAGCTGGGACACCACGCAGTACACTGCAGGCTCCAAGCAAAGTGCAAGTTCTGCACCGAAAGACACCACACCAGAGACCAATCCTGCCCAATGACATACTGCACGGCGGGCAAAGGGAGACAGTGCTCACATACCATGAGGAAATGCAACAATTGTGGCGAGACCTCACACTTTACCGGTGACCGGCATTGCCCGGTCAGAACGAGGGCAAGATCCCCAGCCCCGGCAAATGAGAACGAAACCGCACCACCAGAGGTGGCCCAAACCCAATCCTCCAATTAATCGTGGCGCAAAAAGACATTATTTACCACAACGTCGGCGGGTCCATGAATGTTGTAACAGAGTTATTAAAATCCTCCCTGAAATTTAAACCCAAGATTTATGCACTGGCAGAGTGCCCGCTAGAAAACAAGGACTAGCTCCACCTGGAAGGCTACACATGCTATGCACACACGGCCGCGCAGAAGTACGGATGCGCGACATACATCAAAAACGAATTCGTCCACCTGTTTGTAGTCGAAAGAATAACCACGCAATACGTCACCCTCTGGACAGGGGGCAAAGAAATAACAATAGGATACCAAAGACCCTCAGACAGGGACTTTGACGCCGCAAATGAATGGCACCTGGGGGACAACAACCTAATAATCGGAGACCTCAACGCCAGGCACGCAAACTGGTCGACGGGAAGAAATGCAGCGGGAACCTACCTCAACCGATGGATCTCGGAAAGGAACCTAAAAGTAGTGAATGAGTACTCCATAACGCACCCACCCAGCAACTCCACACCCACAGGCTCAACCATAGACCTAGTCATAAGCAATGCACGAGAAAGGATAAAGGTCAAAAACATACCCATAGCCGGGGCGGACCACGTGGCGCTTGCCATCTCCACCAACATCTCATGGACTCCTGACAATGACCTCCCGCTGCGCTTTGACAAAGCAAACCGGAACGCGATTAAAACAGAACTGCTAATCCTGGACGACAAAAATGATGACCCGATACAAGTGCAACAACACTTAACAAGGATCATCCTAGCACACACACCCAGAAAAAGGCCAGGGGCCAAAGCGTTCTGGAACAAAGAGCTCCAGCAAAGCAGGAAAAACATACTCCGGAAACTCCGAAAAAACCCAAGGGACCCGGACCTAAAGGAGATGAAAAGGAGCTACTGGAAAGACATCACCAACACCAAAATGGAGGCAAACAGCAAAGCACTCCAGGAGGAGACCGACCTGGAATGTTACAGAGCAGTCAAGCCGAGGCAAAACCAAACACCCCATACCGGCGCTACAATGACAAGACGGCACAATAGCGGCAGAACACCAACACATAGCGCAGGAACTCCAGACCTCCCTGTGCCAAGGAGAGATGACAAGGACCCTCGCCCAGATAGCTGTGCGGGAAAGACCGATAGACATCGCGGCCTTGGACGCCGCATTGAAACAATCACCCAACGGGGCCGCACCCGGGCCAGACCTCATCCCAACCCGGTTTATCAGGGAATTCAGAAGGCTTAAAGAGGCCCTCTTCCTAGCAACGATGAATAAAGCCTGGACGCAAGGAATACCGCAACAGTGGAAGCACAGCAACACCATCCTTATTCCCAAAATCAACAAGGCAAGCTACATGGTGGCCAAAAGTTGGAGACCAATACAGCTACAATCTATCTTGGCAAAAACCCTAGAGAGAGTGGCAGCAAACAGGGCGGCCGAGCTCAACCTCCTCCCGGACAACATGCACGGCGGAAGGAAACAACAAGGGACCACGGACGCCATACAGTCACTGCACCACGCCCTCACCACGGTAAAGGCTCAAAACGCGTGCGTAACCATGTTGGACATAGAAGGAGGCTTCGACCACCTAGATCTAGAACGGGTCTGCACCCTCATAGAAAGCCGAGATCAACACCTGGGGCAATGGATACGACACTGGGGGGCTGGCCGGACCACAAGCTACAGCTTCAACGGAAAGTCCTCCAGTGCCTTCGCCACGGACAGAGGCACCCCACAAGGCTCCCCGCTATCCCCGATTATCTTCCTGGTCAGCGTGAAGCAGCTGGCAGAACTGACAACCGTACAACGGCCGGGACTGCACACGCAGATCCTGTCCTACGTGGACCACTTCCTGGTGCTCACAACCTACCGCAAAAAACCCGAAGGACAACAAAGCCACCAGGCCACAATCGATAAGCTACAGGAAACCGGAAAAGGCTTAGGATACTCCTTCAGCCCTGAGAAGGCGGAGAACATCCACATAAAAACCCCCGCAACTCAACACCTCAGCCCCACCCTGGGACAAACAAAGATACCCGAAAAAGACGTCCTGAGGTGGCTCGGCTACTTCATCACCAAAGACCTCAAATGGGACTACCACATCAGGCACTGGATCAACAAAGCGACAAGAACAGGCCATAACCTCAGGGCCTTGACATCAAGATACCAAGTCGGTGGACTCAATACCTGGACCACTCTCCGGCTAATACAAGGCCTAATCCTGCCGCAACTGACATACGGCATCGAGACCTGGGGCAACAAAGGCCTGTTACGAGAAACGCAAACTACCCTAAACCAGATTATCCGGAGATGCTTCCACCTCGAACTCAAAGTACCAATAGCGGCCTTTAGCACGGAGCTCGGCATACCACCCCTCACGCTTTACTGCACGCATAGGCAAAACCTCCTGGCAATGAGGGCACAAATGTTGGGGCGCCCCACAACCTGGTCGGAGCAATGGACCGCCCAAAGTCCTGCAAAACACGTCATCGAAGGAGCCACCAACAAGCAACTGGGAAAAAACACGCTCAAGGCGGCGCTGATCAAAGACTGGACAACCTATGTCACGGAACAAGACATAAGGTATAAAGGAAAGCCCAGGCTCAAGTACACCCACCTCAAACACCTCACGAGAACGGAGTTTCAAGACCTACTCTGCTTCAGAGCCACGGCAGGGTGGCCATACCAAGACATCAACGGCACAAGAAGGAAATGCCCATGCGACAGAGACCTCATAACCCCAGAACACCTCACCGAATTCTGCGGGATAGTCAAACCCATAGACGCACTGTACCGTTCTGACAAAAAACAACGAGACCTGCTAAGGTGGATCGGGTCATGGCCAGAGAGCCTCAGAGACAAGCCGAAGAAAACAAACCACGATGACTACAACCGGGCCCAGGTTACCGGGGCCACCATCAACCTGCCTACCAGCCAACCGGACAGAGGCCCCAGGGGGGGGAGAAAAAGGTCCTTGAAACCATGCAGCATATGTGGAAAAGCCCTGCAAAGAGACAAGGCAGCCCAAGAAAGGCATGCAAAAACCCACGACCCGGCCCGAAAGGCAAAAAGAAAAGAGGGAGGAAAAGACACGGAAGTAGGGAAAGAAGAGGAGGGCCCGGAGGCTGAGGGGAGCAATGCTCAGCTGTGAGTATTTCCTTATGTACACGACCACGGGGTGTGGAGGCACAGGAGTGGGTTTCTTTAGTCGGAGGATTTTATTTGTCATGGAGGGGCATGGGAGAAGGAGGGAGGGGGGTTTCCTTTGTTGAGAAGTATTTAGATAGGCAAATGGCGGGGTGG
>QLOI01000439.1:5431-48676 GCA_003313605.1 Tuber umbilicatum | reverse complement strand
AATTCCGTTCTGCGCTTGTACGAGTACTCGTACAGTGCCCTTAACTTAAAGTTCTCACACCCCTCCTCGACAACGACCACAAAAGGACAGAATACCGTGCGGGTCATATAATACCAGATATGTAGACTAACCGAAGAAACGGAATAGGCGCCCGTGCGACGGTGCTACTAGAAAGTTCTTTCTGGCGAGGGTGCGGCGGTGCGGATCATTTCTGAGCGGTTGGGTCAAGCGGTTTGTCCTACGATACCCTGGTTACAGTGCTTTGTGCAAGGGTGGGTCGCCGGGATTTTTGCCGTGGTCGTCGACTAGTTGAATTGGACGTGGTGGGTTATCTGCTTTCGGGTGGGAATGCGTTTGGAATAGATACAGCGGGTGCTCCGGTGATGCTATGGAGAATAACTTTCGAAGTATTGGTCGGGTTTTATCATTTTCCGTATTCTATTGGTGGGTTCTGGGGTTATTCTGAAATCATATTGTAGTGGGCTTTGAAAGAGATTTTATAAGGATGGTGTAGCAAATATTTCCGGTTCAAACTCCTATCTTAATAAACGATTGTACGTTTTTCAAGGTAAAAAAGAGGTTATTTGGATAATTCCGGTGATCGTATCAGTGCAACAACACCCCCTTAAAAAGACATTGTCCCCATTCGCAACCCCCGAACCAATGTCATCGTGGAGACAAGCCTATCCAGAATCAGACACAGGATTCTCACAGTCAGTACAAATCATATCCATTCATTCATCCACTCGCTCACTCCACCCTTTTCCCTCTACATGGAGACCTGGCCTCTCATCAGACATACCGGCACTCGGCCAACCATTCCATCCCTACTTCCAAGCCTAGTTTCCATCTGCACCGGCGGTAGGCATAAGCTTCATTTACCGACGCTCCCACTTTGACAGTTCCTCACCCAGTACAGTACATATGAGTACTACCTACGTAACAGTGTGATGTTCCGGCGGAAAAGACTAAATCTACCCCACCTATTGTACGGTGCTGATGGCCCCCGCTCCCGTTGTGATACTACCGAAGGTACCAGTATAAAAGCGGTGGAGTGGTAGGCGTAGGTAGAATCGCCAGTACCAGGTTTAGCTAAGATTTTTGGTTGGTGGAATTTGTACAGATCCGGTGGCGATAGTGATGGGCTACTAGACCAGTTGAGTGTCCAGTCCGTAGGACTCATAGAAGGAGCTCAATATTGGAGGTGCTAGGATACGGATGGTGGAGCATGATATCTCCACGGTGGAGGGAGGTCCGGTTGGGTGATTGAGCGTCACGGGATGAGCAACAAACATGAGCAACGCAATCTCACTGTGTTAGCCCCTCATGAATTCCCACCAGATTGTACTCTCAGGCGGTCGGGGCTCTGGGGATTAATATTTTACTGCTCATACCATTGGTAAACTTGGGAATCTTCTAGTAGAGAATCACTTGGGTAGAAGAAGATGGAAATTTAGTTTGAAAGCTGGTAATCTATGTGGCGGCAGATACAAAAAAGTTCGATTTCAGGAGTTCAAATAGTCTCCAAAACTGCAACTATTTAGGCCAAACCTTGACGCACTTGCCACAACGGCCAGCGATTTCACTGAGAGGGCGATAGCCCTGATTAAATGACTTCTAGCTATGCTGTAAACTTATGAGGGACATCACCATTCTCAGCCTAAAACCGCCGCCAAGTATTAGATATCCCACCGTACATGATTGTACAATGATCAACCGAGGGTGAACTGTGCCTGGGAGCTATAGCCAGAGTAACAAACTACTGAATCGCGGTTTCCTCACCATCACTAGCCTAAAACCTAGTCCCCGGATAATAGCACGACGGCAGGGCAATGACTACATTGTGAAGAGAGACTAGAGAACCATATTATCCGCTCGTGATAGCTTTTGCCGACTTTTAGCGAAGGTGGAAGGTTTCTTGGACCGAGGATAGGGATACTGGTGATTAAGGAATTACCAAATGATACTTGGACCGGTGGTCTAAATTTTTAACGTCAAGTCCTCGTATCATATGTTTTATATCATAATAAAATAAAAGGTCCACGTCAGTGGTGCGTTATATCCTCTCCTTCGGTGTACTGCACTTCACAGCCCAGAGGGTGGAAAGAAACACTGCAACAGAATACAGTGCACCCACATTGACCAACTGTCCAAGAAGGAAAACCATTGTCACTTCTGGCGCTGACAGACCTCTCAATAATATTTAGAGTAAACTATGATAAAAATTTGTGACAAAAGAGAGATCGGAGGACACAGCGTCCTAATGTAAATCTTTAAACTCTATACTTCTTGTGGAATGGTAAGACCCAAAAACTCCAGTTCCCAGGTTCCCGAAATCCCAGTTAGAAACTGCCGCATTTGTTGTAGGAAATGCCTGCAATCTATAACCGCAGCGGTGCTGTACGCGTATGTATCCGTGGAGGGACGTGCAAGTCTTGAAAATCTTTCTCCTGTTTTCTTTCCTTCCTTCTTGCCCCCCCCCAGCCGTGACCTTCTTTTAATCCCTTCTCTCTCACATTCATCTTCTTTCCGTCCCTTCAAGTCATCAAGTCTTTCTTCTTCTTTCACACACCGCTTGACACAACCTCAGCACATTCACTTGGGGTGATAGCTTGTCAATAGTGGGTTATACGGCGGGAACGAGAAGTGATGTTGATGTGTTTTGGGGCGAACAGAAATAGGGTTGTGTTAAAGAATTGAAACTCTCCCTCACTAGTTGGGATCAGCACCCCCAATTCACCCGGTCTCCATGGTAAATGCCCGCCAATTGATGCTGATACGTTACCAATAGTATTGCATACACAGTCAAAACTAGAATAGTTAAGAACATCACTAGAACATTGAAGTTTCCTCCAAGCCAGGTGCGTTGTCGGGGCCGAGGGCCAAAAGAGAATTCTCTCGCTATGTTTCCTCCCATAAATCCAAAAGGGACTATTCTGGACGTCCTCGGCTTCTCGGGCCATTCTCAATTTTTAGTTTTTACAGTATCTAGTCACATCTTAGCCTCGACCACTATATTCCAGTATACTGTAGCACTAGTTCAAACACCATGGATCACTGAACCACATTATGGGAGCTTAATTTGCATGAACCAACTCTCCTTAGGCAGGCCGACCAGCCCTCCAGGTCTGATCAGTATACGAGTAACAGAATATCTTAGTATGACAATTAAGACATCCAACACTCTCATGTGAGAAGACTCAAATAACTCTCACCCCTCACCTAACTGTCCTCCACACCTAGCACCTAAAAACAAGAAAAAAATATGTTTCTGCAAGTCTACAACGGTTGATCTTAGTTTTAAAGCCCCAGCACCACGTCAAGGTGTCAACCACGCTGGGGTCCCACGAGCCATCCGCTGGTTAGAGCCTGTTTGCCTATAGCCGGTCTATCCCACTGCGCCGTTTATCTCCCAATCTAAAATTGGCGGAGGCAGAGACGGTCGCGAGTCGGGACAGCCATTCTTTTGCTAAATAGGCCCTTAGCCAACACGGATGATAGCCAAATCCATACCACAGCCATGGTCTAAAGTATCCTTCGTGTCAGGCACCCTCCGGTTGAGGCGTGTTACCGTGCTCTCCTGAGCAACGGTAAATACTGCTCGTGGGAGCCGGGACGCTCCCGGCGGGCAGGAACTCTGGTTGTCGTCACAGCCCAAGAGCTCCTCCGCAACAGTGATGCAAATTCCATGGAGAAGAAAGAAGGGGATTTAGTGGGGGGGTAGCGGTATTTATAGGTAATCAGAGAGAGTGTGCCAAGAAAATGATTTTCGCCGCTCCAGGGATATTCAAGAGAAGGTAAAGGCTTAGGGTCTACGAAAGGGTTTCCAAATCATGGAGTACAAGTAATATGGGACCCCACATTACCGCTGTGGGGTCTTCTCTACTTCCTGTTGTCCGGATAGTATTTTAACATAACATTATTACCTTCCCGCTAGGCTACTGTGACCTCATGAGATACTAGATATTAGTTTTCTGATGAAAGGGACCGGTGGTGTGATGACCAATTACGGCACACAAATAGGGCTGAGGGAACAGAGAAAAGGAAAGATAGCTATGAAGGAAATACTGTATGCCAAGTCCCCTCGGGCAGATGAAACCCATCCAGCGCCTACACCCCACTGATTACACAAAAAGAGTCTAAATCAACCACCTCCCCATACCGGCACTAGACCATCCGCAAGTGCCGGGAGCAACCAGATAACAAGCGGTCTTTATGGCTCAGCAATTTGATGCAAGTTAAGCCTTCTTCACTTTGAGATCCAAGGCTGATCGGCGGGCAGGATCCTGGATGAACAGGGTTCCAAGGATTTTCTTCGCACGACAAGTACTCGAATAGTGGTTGGACAAGAGTATACGGTATAATACTTGTGCGCTCCGAGAATCTTACAATTCACTGCCCCGTGATTGCCCTAGTCTCGAGGACTCCCCCGAACTCTGGCATAAGTGACATTTTCATTGCACACGATCCCTCTCTATCTCACAAAATGAGGAATTCAGAAAATAGATCATAGTCCAGATGTTGCCCACAGACCAACTGCTCACCGGTAACAACAACTCGTTCAACACCAACAACTCATTCAACAACATCGTCAACTTCAACACAGAAACAGATGCCAAGAGACATTAAATTCTATAGTGGCTATCGCCGCTTGAACCACAACCACGGCACCAAGATTTGTGAACCGAGCGGCTCAAGGACATGGGAAACTGGGTACTAGAAACGAACGAGTTCCGAAAACGGTGCGATAAAGTTTTAGAAGATAGTCTGGTTGAGAAAGTGTTGTTCTGTCACGGAAATCCCAGAGTGGGGAAAGCGTTTCTAACGTAGGAAGGCCCCTGCCTAGAGGAAGGTAATACCGATTTTACTGACCATTAGTAAACAGCTCCCTGGATGTTGATAGCCTGTGTGATCAGGCTGGGGGGAAAGACATTGTCGTCGCCGGATTCTGCCGCAAACCCCTGCCCAGCAGGAACGGTCAACAGCAAGTATATTAGGCGCCATCCTCAAGCAACCCGTCAGTAGATGCGAAATCCCGAAGAATATACGCGACGCTTTTCGGAAGGGCAAAAAAGAGTTTGGCGGTCGAGGCCTCTTATCTCTGAATCGAGTGGAAATTCTGAAGAAGACCATTGCATCACTAGAGCAGGTATTTATATTCATCGACGCTTTAGGCGAATCTACTCCAAATCACCAACGAAAGCTCCTTGAGTCAATACCAGAAATCGTTCAGGAGTCACCAAACGCGCGAATATTTCTTACTGGGAGACCCATATTGACAACAAAATCAAGAAATATTTTACCAAGGCGGCTAGAATACCCATCAGTCCTACCCAGAATGATATTAAGAGTTAGCTGGAGATGAGACCGGACGGTGACACTGACCCCAGTGCAATGGACGATGAATTGCGAGTCGATATTATGAGAGCCATACTGGAGAAGATCTCAGAAACGTAAGCAAGAATACCAAGCGCATTCCCAATACGAGTGGGGGTTATTATTCACTAACGGTGGTTCCTAGTTTCCTTCTCGTTTCTCTGAACATTGACGCAATCTTGGGCGAGATCGCACGCCACCAAAGAAAACAGCTGTGTGAGATAACAAAAGGGGAGGGTCTAGACAATGCTTACGCCGAAACCTTATCACGAATATAGGCACAGCAAAGAAGCAGATCAAAACTCGTTACGGATGTTCTAATGTGGGTATCACATGCCGAACGGCCATTTCACGTCGAAGAGTTATGCTATGCCCTGGGAGTCAAAGCGGGATCTAAGGACTTAAATATTCAGATTATCCCTGCTATAGAAACGCTATTAGCATACTCCCTAAGGCTTGTCATGGCCGAGAAAACCCCATGTACTGTCCACCTTACCCACCACACCCGGCAAGTGTATGATACTTCTCTAATAATCCCAGCTTGTTTCCTAAGCCCCACTCGATGATAGCGGAGGTCTGTTTAGCCAACCCCAATTTCCGGGAAATCAGGGATATTTGGCCTGTTACACATTTGGCCCAATCAACCCCTTTTGTTGAATATGCTTCTTGTTACTGGGGTGAACATGCAAGACAAGAAACGACAAACCGGGTAAAAAGACTGGCATTAAAACTACTAGATGGATAGGGCGAGCACATATCTTCAAGGCCGCCGTTAATGCGTAGGGTGGACTCTCTAGACCATCTCTTCGGTCCGCGAGGCCGATAGGGTTGTGAGGATACCGCTGGAGCGGAACGACGTCAATAGGAACACCGTTGACACCTGGTACTGCCGAACGCCGCTCTCGTTGGCTGCTGGGGGTTGGGATGGCTGTGTCGTGAGGCTACTGCGGGAACGTAATGATGTCAATCCCAACACCGCTGATACTGTCCTTGGCCCAACACCGCTCTCGTGGGCTGCCGGACTGCGGATGAGGGGTCGTGGGAATACTGCCGGAACGGAGCAACATCGACCCCAACACAGCAAACACTGAATATGACCAAACACCACTTTCATGGGCTGCCAAGTGTGGGCATGAGGGTGTCGTGAGGATACCGCTAGTACGGAACGACGTCAACCCCAACACAGCTGACATATACGGTCAAACACCGCTCTCATAGGCTGCTGAGTATAGGCATGAGGAGGTTGTGAGGATACTGCTGGAACGGAACAACATCAACTCCGATACGGCTGACATAGATGGCCGAGCGCCGGCCCAGCTCGCTGTCCGAAACGGGTGCGCGAGAATTACAAAGTTGATGCAAAAACGGATGCATTTGAACCCCAGATACGTAGAATACCCACGATTCTCCGGCTCTCCCCCACCGAGTCGTCAAAGTCATCTAAACCCCCTTCCAAAAGGGCCCCTGGCAGCTAGTTTTGATTTTCAAGGATAAAAAACCACACCTTTCCCTCTATCTACTAGACCTACCCTCCCGGCTGGGGAGCAACCATGGCGGAATGGAATCCTATGGGCACCACATACAGTCCTCCATTAGGATCGGCAAGTTACAGTCAATATCCACCCCTCTGATCATTCGCTTGTAGTGTCCCATTCTCTTGCCCGTTCCCATGAATTTCCTAACCCATTTTCGGCTTCCCTGTTGTTGCGTTGTTGTGGTTTTTCCCCATCAATTTTATATATATATTAGTAGTCCATTAGCACCCCCCTATACCCCATTCTCCCCATGTGCACCGTTTTGACCTGCTTTTTTTCTCACACCCATTAGGTCAAACTATTTCATATCTGTGAATCATTCTCTTTGTATATGCTTGTATTATCCGTGGCTTAAACAGCAACCGTGTTGCATTAGCAGAGAGGCCGAGAGAAGCCTCATAGATCTGGCCTAGATTCGATAGTAACAACACATTCTGTACAGCTAGCGTGGCAGCTTGTGCACTGAATGAATCAACGAAGGAGAGTTTATAGTGCATGTTTCTCAGAGTTTCGTCTGTGTTTATCTCTTCCATAATTCCTTCTCCTTTTTCCTTCTACCTTCGTCACTCACCTCTTTACCGCATTAAACGTTTAAGATATACCTCTCTCCTTATCACTTATCAGGATCCCATAGCTTTTTCCTTCCCCTATCTTTAACTATCACAATTAACACACCGACCCCCGCGTCTGAAATTTCCCCTCCCGCTTACACTTCCGTGAGGGTTTGTGACCCTCTACTACTCAGAAATCTCTGTCAGAGCATTTTTATATATATCAGAAGCTCAAAAGAAGTAGCATCTTAAGAGTAGGGAACTAGGTCAAGAACTCACTCCAAAAACTAACTTGCTATACTGTTTTAACCAAGGTAAATTCATAATCTGATACCGGCTGCCCAGGTAAAGCCCTATAAACGAGAACCTCATAAGCCCTAAACTGAAATCGACTCACGATACCGCCAATATTATTATATTGCACCGCCATCAATCACACAATATACACTTACGGCGCAACTCCCTGCCGTATTCGAATAATGCGAGCCATTACAGTATCGAGGACAACTAACCCGGTGTTTGAAATTTCCGCTGCAAGGTAGATTCCCGAAGAGCGGTATCGAGAGCTGTTAAACCAGACGCCGAGTAATCCTGTATTTTGCTATAGGAGCCCATTGCGTGAAAACTGGTGATAGACCAAGTTTCCTTATAAGAAGATTTTAGATACCCAACTTGTAGAGAATGGAGAATGACTAGACAAAGGACCTAACAACGAGCATCTCATAGCATGTGAGGATTGTGTTCAAGATGATCATGCATCAAGCAAGCTGAGTAGGCTCAAGATACTTTATTCACAATAGTGGGGGTTAATTCCTCATCTAAAGACCTAGGCTTCCTTTCTTTTCCTCCTCCTACACCTCAGGCTCCGTTAATAATTAAAGCGATTTTTGTCCTGGCGCGACTAATGGTATCGTGCAAGTCTATCGTATCACCACATTGTATTTTATCCTACGCCACCTACAGTAAACTGACGGTTTAAAAGTATTGTACTCAAGTGAGGCGGAGTGATAGCTCGTCAATAACTGGTTATATGGTGGAGGTGAGAAGTGATATGCATGTGTTTGGGGCATACGGAGATGAGGTTGTGTTAGAGAATCGAAATTCCTCTTCACTTGTTGAGATCAGCATCGCCAAGTCATCCAGTCTCTACGGCAAATACCTGCCAATTTATCTTGATATGTTACCAATAGTGTTGTACTGTCAGGACTAGAATTGTGGAAAACATTACTAGAACATTGGAGTTCCCCCCCCAAGCCAGCTATGCTGTCTGGGCCGAGGGCAAAAGATACTTATTTCGCTATGCTTCCTCCCATCAATCCAAAGGGGCTATTCTAGACGTCCTCAACTCCTCGCGTCACCTTCCAATTTCAGTTTTTAGAGTAGCTAGTCACATTTTGGCCTTGACCTCTATATTCCAGCATGCTGTAGCACTAGTACCAATGCCATGGATCACAGAAGTGCATTATGAGAGCTTAATTTGCACAAACTAAATGGCGGGTTGGAACAACCCATTGTCAATTGGGCAAAGTGTATGGAATAGAGCCCGAGGGACAGGGGCCGGATCTCAGAGAACGGCGGAAAAAGGTATAGCCGGTCGCTCGGCCACCGCGGAGTCCTAGCTCACACATGCGGGGTCCGTGAACCGCCTGTATATATACCCTCTCCAGCTCCCTTAACTTCGAGATCACCATGCTTCCTCGCTTTCCTCACTTCGCGTTCTCTGTTACCCACCCGCCACCAGCACCAAACCTCCATGCACCCTCACTGCCACACGGGATACATCGGCGGTAACGATCTCTCCCGGCAAGGGTAGCGGCACAACCCCAAAGCCTCCGGCAGTGGAACAAACAAACCTGGTACTAGGCAGGGGACAATAGTTTTTGTATTTCTTTAGCGTTGCTCATGGGTCTATTTTGTTTCTCCTTACCTAGCTTTCTTTAATATATGTTTTGGCTTTGAAAAATTGGCTCTCCTTGGGCGGGCTGACCGGCCTTCTGGATCTGATCAGTAAAACATAGCATCTTAGGTTTACAGTTAAGACATCCAACACTCTCATCAGAGAAGACACGACCAACTTTCACCCCTCACCGAACTGTTCACCACACCAGGCACCTAAAAACGGGAAAAGGCATGCCTCTATCATACAAGTCTACAACGGTTGATCTTAGTTTTAAAGCCCCAGCACCACGTCAAGGTGCCAACCACGCTGGGGTCCCACGAGCCATCCGCTGGTTAGAGCCTGTTTGCGTATAGCCGGTCTATCCCGCTGCGCCGTTTACCTCCCAATCCAAAATTGGCCAAGGGAGGGACGGTCGCGAATCGGAACAGCCGTTCTTTTGCCAAACAGGCACTTAGCCAACACGGATGATAGCCAGGCCCATATCGCAACCATGGTCTAAAGTATCCTTCATGTCAGGCACCCTCCTTTTGAGGTGTGTTACCGTGCTCTCCTAAGCAACGGTAAATACTGCTCGTGGGAGCCGGGACGCTCCCGGCGGGCAGGAACTCTGGTTGTCGTCACAGCCCAAGAGCTCCTCCGCAACAGTGATGCAAATTCCATGGAGAGGGAAAAAGAGGATTTGGTGGGGGGGTGGCGGTATTTATAGACAACCAGGGGAGTGAGCCAAGAAAATGATTTTCGCCGCTCCAGGGCTATTCAAGAGAAGTAGAGGCCTAAGGTTTATGAAAGGGTTTCTGAACCATGAAGTACAATTAATACCTTGCCACGTTATGATGGGTGCAATTTTGAAATTCATATTACAAGTATACTTTGTTTGTAGTCAGTAGGCTTCAGGTAGTCATACTAGCTATTAAATGGTAGTTCCCCCCAAATAGCTTCCCGGTTCCTTCCAACTCCATGCTCTCGCATCCCAGTAGATTCAGAAGGTTGTACAGCGAAGGGGGACTGGAGAACCGCATTATCCGCTTGTGCTAGCTCCTACTTACTCCCAGCAAGGGCCGAAAGAAATAGTGCAACAGAATACAACGTGCCTGCGATGACCAACCACCCAAGAAGGAAAACCATCACTATTGTCGCTGGCAGACCCTTGAATAATACTTACAGTAATCGGTGATGAAAATTTATAGTGGGAGAGAGATTGGAGGACACAATCTCAGCACATTCACTTGTAGTACCACTCCACTGCGCAAAACCCTCCCTACCGATCATTACCTCCACATCTATCATTTCCAAAAATACTCATTTGGACAGATCTTTCGAGTCGGAAAATGAGAGTTAATACGCGAAGAAGAGCGAAACAAGAGCAGCAATGAATAGGATTGTGGAGAGCGATGGTGAAACAGTATTCGATAATTGTTCCCCCAAATACCAGGCAAGTTGTAGGGGTAGTAGCTTCCTCGAATCCCAGTGATTGTGGATCCAAAGCGGGGAGACAAATAAAGTACCTTTTGAGCGCTCCCACTACTTTTCGAGTTGTGACTGGACATTCGTTAACACAACTTGACGCTTAGGGGCGATAATATCTAGATAATCCTAAACATGCTAGCAATTTTTCACATTTTATGTAGAGCAACAAAGAACTGGTTTTGTGAAGTCAGCAAGCGAGGGGGGCAAGGGAGTTTTGTCTCCAAACTGGGACAGGATACTGGGCCTCACATTACCGCTGTGGGGTCTTCTCTACTTTCTGTTGTCCGGATGGTATTTCAACAGAGCATTATCACCTTCCCGCTAGGCTCTGGTGATCTCAAGAGGTATCAGATATTGGCTGTCTGATAAAAGGGGCCAGCGGCGTATTGACCAATTACGGCACACAAATAGGGCTGAGGGAACAGAGCAAGCCTTCCAATGGGTTAACCCGGGTCCAAAAAGGGCCGACCCGACCCGGCCCAAACCCGACGAATGTTGAGCCCGACCCGGCCCAACCCAACAAAGGATAACCCGGGTTAACCCAACGAACCCAAGGAACCCATTGAGCTAAGACACCGGAGGAGTGGACTAACAGGAATAAATCATGATATATTAATACTAAACAATTACAATACAGAATAAATAAAGAGATCTAGGTATTCGAAGAGAAACTCATCTTTTTGAATTTGGATAAGCGCTGGGGAGTTCAGGCAATCGAGTAAGTAAAGTGAGAAGCAAAGGAAAACGGTGAGGATTGGAAGAAAGATCCTGCGTTCGAAAAGGGGTACTCAAAATATATTCTTAACTTCCCACCGGCAAACTGAGACACCCAGAGAGTTCAAGAGCGCTCAAATCGCCATCAGCGATAGCTTTTTTTACCACACTATCTTGATTTGGAGAGCATTCCACTTTGACCTTACCATTACCGATATTGTGGTTCTAGTGCTCAAGGTGCTCGGACTATAGTTTCCCCGGTGATACGAACCTAAAATGACGATCAAAACCTTAAAATTGAAGTGAAACATTCAACGGGTTCGTTGGGTGACCCAGGCCTGGCCCACTCCAGACCCGACCCGGCCCATGGAAGCTATTAGGCTGGCCCAGCCCAACGAACCCGGCCCAGCCCAACGAAGAGCCCGGGTTAACCCAACGAAGGCCCAACCCATTGGAAGGCTTGGAACAGAGGAAAAGAAAGAAAGCTATGAAGGAAATACTGCATGCCAAACCATCTGACAAATGAAAATCATCGAGTGCCTACACCACTTTGATTACACAACGAGAGCCTAAATCAACCACCCCCGCATACCGGCACTGGACCAGAATCCGCAAGTGCTGGGGGTAACCAGACGACAAGCAGTCCCCCTGGTTGGGCAATTTGATGCAAGTTAGGCTTTTTCGCTCAGAGATCCAAGGCCGATCGGGGAGGAAGGATCCTGGATGAGCAGGGTTCCAAGGGTTTTCTTCGCACGCCAGCTGCTCAAATAACGATTGGACAAGAGCATACGGTATAATACTTGTGCGCTCCGAGAATCTTACAATTCACTGCCCCGTGATTGCCCTAGTCTCGAGGATTCCCTCGAACTCTGGCATAAGTGACATTTTCATTGCACACGATTCCTCTCTATCTCACAAAATGAGGAATTCAGAAAATAGACCATAGCCCAGATGTTGCCCACATACCAACTGCTCACCGGTAACAACAACTCTTTCAACACCAACCACTCATTCAACAACATCGCGAACTTCAGCACAGAAACAGGTGCCCAGAGACATCAAATTCTAAAGTGGCTATCACCGCTTGAACCACAGCACCGGCACCAAGATGTCCGAACCGAGCGACCCAAGGACGTGGGAAACTTGGTACTAGAAACCAGCGAGTTCAGAAAATGGTGCGATATAGTTGTGGAAGATGGTCGGGTTGAGAAAGTGTTGTTCTGTAACGGAAATCACGGAGCGGGAAAAACTTTTCTAACGTAGGAAGGCCCCCTGCCTAGAGGAAGGTAATACCGATTTCACTGACCATCAGTAAACAGCTCCCTGGATGTTGATAGCCTGTGCAATCAGGCTAGGGAGAAAGATATTGCCGTCGCCAGATTCTACTGCGATTTCCTTGCCCAGTAGGAACAGTCAACAGCAAGTATATTAGGCGCCATCCTCAATCAACCTCTCAGCGGAGGCGAAATCGTGAAAAATATACGCGACGCTTTTCAGAAGGTCAAAAAAGAGCCCGGCGGTCGAGGCCTCTCATCCCCGGATCTAGTGGAAATTCCGAAGAAGACCATTACATCACTAGAGCATGTATTTATATGCATCGATGCTTTAGACGAATCCACTCCAAAGTACCGATGAAAGCTCCTTGAGTCAATACCAGAAAATGTCCAGCAGTCACCAAACGCGCGAATATTTCTTACTGGGAGACCCCATATTGACAACAAAATCATGAAATATTTTAGCAAGGCGGCTAGAATACCCACTAGTCCTACCCAGAATGATATTAAGAGTTGTCTGGAAATGAGACTGGATGATGACACTGACCCCAGTGCAAGGAACGACGAATTGCGAGCCAATATTATGAGAGTCATACCGGAGAAGATCTCAGAAATAAGCAAGAATACCAAGCGCATTCCCAATACGAGTGCGGGTTATTATTCACTAACAGTGGTGTCTAGTTTCCTTCTTGTTTCTCTGAACATTGATGCAATCTTAGCGAGATCGCACCCCACCAAAGAAAAAAGCGGGACGAGATAACAAAAGGGAAGGGTCTAGACAATGCTTACGCCGAAATCTTATTACGAATATAGGCACCGCAAAGAAACAGATCAATACTCTGCATGGATGTTCTAATATGGGTGTCACATGCGGAACGGCTATTTCACGTCGAAGAGTTATGCTATGCCTTGGGAGCCGAAGCAGGATCTAACGACTTAATCGATCGGAATATCCGTGCTATAGAAACGCTGCTAGCATACTCCCTAAGGCTTGTCACGGTAGAGAAGACCTCATGTACTGTCCGCCTTATTCACCACACCCGGCAAGAGTATGATACCGCTCTAATAATCCCAACTTGTTTCCTAAGCCCTACTCCTTGATAGCGGAGGTCTGTTTGGCCTACCCCAATTTCCGGGAAATCAGGGATATTTGGCCTGTTCTTTATTTGGCCCAATCAACCCCTTTTGTTGAATATGCTTCTTGTTACTGGGGTGAACATGCAAGACAAGAAACGACAAACCGGGTAAAAAGACTAGCATTAAAACTACTAGATGGATAGGGCGAGCACATATCTTCAAGGCCGCCGTTAATGCGTAGGGTGGACTCTCTAGACCATCTCTTCGGTCAGCGAGGCCGACAGGGTTGTGGGGATACCGCTGGAGCGGAACGACATCAATACGAACACCATTGACACCTGGTACCGAATTCCCCTCTCGTTGGCTGCTAGAAATGAGGATGGTGGTGTCGCGAAGCCACTGCGGGAACGGAATGATGTCAATCCCCACAGCGGTGATACCTTGGCCGAACACCGTTCTCCTGGGCTGCTAGGATGGACATGAGGGGGTCGCGGGGATACTGCTGGAACGAAACAACATCAACCCCAACACAGCGGACACTGAATATGACTGAACACCACTTTCATGGGCTGCCAAGTGTGGGTTTGAGGATGTCGCAAGGGCACTACTAGAAGTGAACAACCTCAACCCCAACACAACTGACATATATGGTCAAACACCGCTCCCATGGGCTGCTGAGTATAAGCATAAGGAGGTTGTGAGGATACTGCTGGAACGGAACGACATCAATCCCAATACAGCTGGCATAGACGGCCGAGCGCCGCCCAGCTCACTGTCTGGAAGGGGTACGCGAGAATTATACAGTTGCTGCAAAAATGGATGCACTTGAACCCCAGATATGTAGCATGCCCGCGATTACTCCAGCTCTCCCCACCAAGTCGTCAAAGTCATCCGAATCCCCTTCCAAGAGGGTCCGCTGGTTTTGATTTTCAAGGATAAAAAAACAGCACCTTTCCCTCTATCTACTAGACCTGCCCTCCTGGCTGGGGAGCAACTGTGGTGAAATGGAATCCTATGCACACCACATGCAGTCCTTTATATTAGGATCTGCAAGTTACAGTCAATGCCCGCCCCTCTGATCATTCGCTTGTAGTATCTCCTTCTCTTGCACGTTCCCATGAATTTGCTGACCCCTTTTCAGCTTTCTTGTTGTCGCGTTGTTGTAGTTCTCTTCCGTCAATTTCATATATATTAGTAGTCCATTAGCACTCCCCGATACCCCATTCTCTCTATGTGCACCCTTTTGATCTGCTTTTTTCCTCACGCCCATTAGGTCAAGATATTTCCCACCCACGAGTGATTTTCTTCGTATGTGCTTGTATTATCCATAGCTTAAACAACCATGTTGCATTAGCAGAGGGGCCGAGGGGAGCCTCACTGATCTGGCATAGATTCAATGGTAACAACAAATTCTAAACAGCTAGCGTGGCAGCCCCTGCACTGCATGAATCAATGAAGAGGAGTTTATAGTGCATGTTTCACAGAGTTTCGTCTGTGTTTTTCTCTTCCATAATTCCTCCTCCTTTTTCCTTCTATCCTCGCCACTCACCCCTTCACCGCATTAAGCGTTTAAGATCTAGATCCCATAGCTTTTTCCTTCCCCTATCTTTCTTTGATTATCACAATTAACACATTGACCCCCGCTTTCGAAAATTTCCCCTCTCGCTTACACTTCCTCGAGGGTTTATGACCCTCTACTACTCAGAAATCTCTGCCGGAGCATTTTCATATATATCAGAAGCCCAAAAGAAGTAGCATCTGAAGAGTAGGAAACTAGGTCAATAACTCGCTCCAGAAACTAACTTACGATACTTTTGTAACCAAGGTAAATTTATATTATAATACCAGCTGCCGAGGTAAAGTCCTATAAACGATAACCTCATCAACCTCAAACTAAAGTCGACTCACGATACCACCAATATTATTACGCTACACCGTCCTCAATCACACCATCTACATTGACGGCCTAACTCCCTGCGTTATTCGAACAACGCGGACCATTTCAGTATTGGGGACCATTAATGCTGTGCTTTAAATTTCTGCTGCTAGGTAGATTCCGGAAGAGCAGTATCTCGGGCTGTTAAATCGGACGCTGAACAACGCTGCATTTTGCTATAGGCGCCCATCGCGCGGAAATTGGTGATACATCAAGCTTCCTTATTAAAAGAAAATTTTCAATACCCAACTTGTCGACCATGGGGGATGGGTAGACAAAGGACTTAACAACGAGTATCTCATAGCATGTGAGGATTGTGTTTGAGTTGATCATGCATCAAGCAAGCCGAGTGGGTCCAAGATACTTTATCCACAATAGCGGGGGTTGATTGCTCATCTAAAGACCTAGGCTTCCTTTCTTTTACCTCCTCCTACACTTCCGTTAATATTTAAAGTGATTTTTGTCCTGGCTCGACTAATGGTGTGATTTAAGTCCACCATAGCATGACATCTTATCATATCCTATGCCACCTACAGTGAACTGATAGTTTAAAAGCATTGTACTCAAGTGATGTGAGGTGATAGCCCATCAATAGCGTGTTATATGGTGGGGGTGAAAAGTAATATGCATTTGTTTGGGGCGTATGGGAAGGTGATTGTGTTAGAGAATCGAAATTCTCTTTCACTTATTGAGATCAGCACCCCCAATTCATCCCATCTCCTTGGTAAATGCCCACCAATTTATGCTGATATGGTATTAATAGTACTGTACCATCAGGACTAGAATAGTGGAAAGCACCACTAGAGCATTGGAGTTCCCTCCCCAAGCCAGTTGTGTTGTTTAGGCCAAGGGCCAAAAGATAATTATTTCTCTATGCTGCCTCCCATCAATTCTCGACTCCTTGAGTCAACTTCCAATTTTAGTTTTTACAGTAGCTAGTTACATTTTGGCCTCGACCTCTATATCCTAGCGTACCGTAGCACTAGTACAAACATCGTGGATCACCAAAGCGTATTATGAATTTACGAGAGCTTAATTTGCACAAACTGATTCTCCTTGGGCCGACGGACCGGCCTTCTGGATCCGAGCAGTAAAAAATAGCACCTTAACATTACAGTTAAGACATCCAACACTCCCACCAGTGAAGACTCGAATAACTTTCACCCCTCGCCTAACTGTCCTCCACACCAAGCACCTAAAAACAAGAAAAAATATGCCTCTACAAGTCTACAACGGTTGATCTTAGTTTTAAAGCCCCAGCACCACGTCAAGGTGTCAACCACGCTGGGGTCCCACGAGCCATCCGCTGGTTAGGACCTGTTTGCGTATAGCCGGTCTATCCCGCTGTGCCGTTTACCTCCCAATCCAAAATTGGCCGAGGGAGGGACGGTCGCGAGTCGGAATAGCCGTTCTTTCGCCAAACAGGCACTTAGCCAACACGGATGATAGCCAGGCCCATATCGCAACCATGGTCTAAAGTATCCTTCATGTCAGGCACCCTCCTTTTGAGGTGTGTTACCGTGCTCTCCTAAGCAACGGTAAATACTGCTCGTGGGAGCCGGGACGCTCCCGGCGGGCAGGAGCTCTGATTGTCGTCACAGCCCAAGAGCTCCTCCGCAACAGTGATGCAAATTCCATGGAGAGGAAAGAAGGGGATTTGGTGGGGGGGTGGCTGTATTTATACACAACCAGGGGGAGTGTGCCAAGAAAATGATTTTCGCCGCTCCAGGGCTATTCAAGAGAAGGTAAGATTTACGGTTTATGAAAGGGTTTCCAAATCACGGGATACAATTAATACCCCACCGTGTTAGACTACAGCATGCCTGCTTTTACCAACCGCCCAAGAAGGAAAACTATCACTTGTGTCGCTGACAGACCTTTCAATAATACTTACAGTAATCTGTGATGAAAATTTATAGCAAAAGAGAGATTGGAGGACACAACGTCCTAGTGTAAATCTTCCACTCAAAATTCTATATTTCCTGTGGAATAGGAAGCCCGAAAAACTCCTGTTCCCAAGTCTCCAAAATCTCATTCGAAATTGTCGTACTTGTTGTGCGAAATGTGCGCAAACTTTAGCCACACAAGTGCGCTACGCGCATGCATCTGTGGAGGGCCGCGCAAGTCTTGAAATTTTTTCTCCTGTTTGCTTTCCTTCCTTCCCGTCCTCTCCTACCCGCCACCTTCCTTTCATTCTTTCTCTCTCACATTCATCTTGTTTCCATCCCTTCAAGTCATCAAGTCTTTCCTCTTCTTTCACACACCGCTTGACACAACCTCAGCGCATTCACTTGTGCCGTACCACTCCACCGCGCAAAACCCCCCTACCGATCATTACCTCCACACCTATTATTTCCAACAATACCCACCCAGACATATTCTTCTAGTAGGAAAATGGGAGTTAATACACAAAAAAGAGAGAAACAAGAGCAGCAACGAATAGGATTGTGGAGAGCAATAGCGAAACAGTATTCGATAATTGCTCCCCCGAATACCAGCCGAGTTGTGGGGGTAGAAGCTTCCTCGAATCCCAGCGATTTTGGATCCAAAGCGAGGAGACGCACAATGTACCTTTTGAGCGCTCCTACTACTTCTGGGGTTGTGCCATGGCGTCGAGATAGCAGTTGCTTTATTGGAGCTGAATAAATGGGATGTGCAGGCAACTGATTTCCATGGCAACATAGCAATCGCCTCGGCTGCCAGAAGAGGGCAAGTAAAGTCATTAGGATACTGCTGGAACGGAAGAACATTAATCCTAATACCGCTGACACCCTACATGGCCGAACACCGCTCTTGTGGGCTGCCAGAAATGGGCATGAGGGAGTCGTGAGGATGCTGCTAGAAAGGAGCGACGTTGGCCCGAACACAGCTGACACCCAATATGGCCGAACACCGCTGTCGTGGGCTGCTAGGGGTGGGCACGATGGAGCAGTGAGAATACTGTTAGGACGGGACGACGTCAATCCCAAAAATAACCGACACCAAATAAGGCCGAACACCGCTCCAGTGGGCTATCAGGAGCGGGTATGCCGGAGCTGCATATTTGCTGCAAAACCGGACCGATTCGACCCCCGGATATGCAGCCAGCCTACAATTCACAGAACCCCCTCCCCCGAGCACTCCGAAATATCTAAACCTCTTTCCGAAAAGCCGCCCAGGCTCTGATATCCAACGACAAACCCGACACTCCCCTCGATACTAGTCATGCTCTCCTTGCAGCGGAGCAGTGCTGACGAGACGAAATTCTAAGCCTACCATATACGGTTCTAAAAATGCCGATTGGGAGGTTACTACAGACGTTAAATCCCCTGATCACTCGCTTGGGATGTCCCTCCATCTCCTTGGTCTCCTCAAATTACCCGACCCCCTTTCCCCCTTTCCCGCTACCGTACTTTTGGCGCTTTGTCTAACCAATTTCATATATACCCGTGGTCCATTAGCGATTTCCCATACCCCCTCTCTCTCTATACACCCTCTCGGTTTTCCTTTTCTTTCCCATGCCTATAGGGTTGAATTATTCATGCTTGTCAATGATTAACCTCGTTGTTACCTGTGTTACTGCGTAGCTTAGACAGCAGTCGTGCGGAATTAAGAAGGGCAGACGAAAGCTTTGTAGATAAATAAATTAGATGTAGACACAGATACTCTGCGTGTGGGGGGAGGGGGAGAATTCGGGACGCGTACTTCAGAGTTTGTTAGATCTTTCTCTTTCTTCCCCTTTGACATCTCTTCCGCCACCACCACCTCACCGCCCCCGGCTTTTCCGATTTTAAGATAAAACCTTCTCCTTATCAATGCCAAAAACGCGATAGCTCCCCACTCCCATTACCTTTTTTCGATCGCAAGTAATACATCGTACCCTTACCACTAAACACCCCACTCATCCTTCATGATGGGTTCTGTATATCTCGACTACTCAAAAAGCACTACGGGAGCTTTCTCTATGTATCGGAAGCTCAATAAAAGAAAGCACTGCGGGAGCTTTCTCTATGTATCGGAAGCTCAATAAAAGGAGCACTTTAGGAGTGAGAATCCGGTTAAGAGCTCGGTCTGAAGTTAACTTGCCATGATACCCCCCATGTCAGTGGAAGAGGGGAGTACTGTGCACAAGAGCACCAGCTGAGCCCTAAAACATCCCGATATTATTTCCAGAGTATCATTGATCACACGATCATGATGCTATAATACATTTCCGGCTCAACCCCAAATTACCGGTAGTGTCCAGCTAATACCGTACCGTCGGTGGGGGCTTGAGGGTCGTGCATCCTTTGAGGACTGTTAGGGATGGGACACCGGCACGTCAGTCTCACTCAAGTGTGCCGGTAACTAACCAACATATGGCCGCCCCCTCCACGTTTCTGACGGTACTGTAGATTACTGTTTGAATGCGCAATTCCGGGAAACGGTATATCGTAGTGTAAACCCGATGCTGAGTAATGATGCATCCGGTCACAGAAGCTCATGTCGCGGCGCGGAAAGTGCTGATCAGCCAAACTTCCCTGTAGCAAAGGCATTTTAGGTACGGTAGCTAGCCATCAGAGATTGGGGGGTGGTTAGGCAAAGAACTCGATCGCGAGGCTCTAATAGCACTATAATTATGAGGATAATTGAGGAGCCGATTTGGACCCATAACATTCTTATCCGCAAAACCCCTTAAGGGGGTTATCTGCCTGGGTAAAAACATAGACTGGGATTCCTTTTCCTCCCGCACACGCGCTATGTAACCCCTCCCCCAAAAGTTTTCAGAGGCTTGCGCGTCCCTCCACCAGCGCGCATGCCGCGACATGCGCGTTACCGCGGCCAGAGAGTGCAGGCATTTCCCGCACCAAGGGCGGCCATTTCCAACACACAGTTCGAACCAAGTCGAGTGATCGGTAGTGATGGTTTCCTGCGCTGGGTCCGTAGGGGATCAGAGATCGTGATATTCGTAAGTTTCGGGGTGTATCAAGATGGAGCCGCGCTAGAACCGAAAAGTTCTGCGTATCTGCCGGGCGGAGCATCCCTAAGGCGTTAAATCTCGTCCGGAAATGTCGCATAACTGATGGCGGTGCTTAGCATATGGTAGACTATCCGACCACATGTTAATCTCAACATCCATATTCGGGCATGTCTGCCACAAGTACGAGTGAGGCTGATAGATATCAGTCACGTGGGTCTGATAAGAAAAATTTGCTAGGGGGAGCTGACCAAAATTGTCTTATCAGACCCACGTGACTCTTATATCTCGGCCGCGCTCTCGCCAAGCTGTGATAAATCCACGAAATTCTACGAAACTACAGATGGCGTGCTACCGTAGTATTAAAAATACGGCCATGCCCCAATAATTAGTTTTCTTGTAATTGTGCTATTTCGACCTAGAATAATGCGGCGTGTTCCTTTTCTCACGCGAGTTTAGAGCATTTGATTATAGGGAGTATATACGGGAGGAGGTCCTAGTTTCTCAACCGAGGCCTGAAATACAGACTGCACTTTAAGACATTGCCTAGGCGGCGAATTGGGCGGCGTATCTCGTCAAACGGGATAGAGGGAAAGAAGCCAAAGGGGTTAGGCAATAGAGCGGAATTTAAGAGATAAATAATATAAAATCTACCCTTGCCCGATAAGTCATCCAGCATAAAAAACGGGTTCGAGTCGGGAGTGCGTTGCGGTAATCCTCCTCATGGTTGAGCTTGCCCGACGGCAGAGCTGCCCGTTTATCCCGCAGATCGTTTCGCCTTTATGGGGCTGAATCCGGGAGTACGGTACGGTAGGCCCTACTCGAGTAGAGGGGTTTTCAGTCTCGAAAGGGGGAAAAGGAGCTGCGTTTGTTGGTGTGTTACAGGAATTTTGGCCTATCATACATAGCGCACGGTCCAATTATTTGTAAACGGAAACAATTATATTGTCCGATGCCCGTCAAACCTTTCCCGAGCTTCCCCAACCTCTCCCCTGTCCCCGGACTTGGCCTGGAATTACAGTAGACTTTCGGTGAATCGTGGTATCATTTTAAACGGCGCCCCGGAATAAAAGATAGTGTGAAGTAGAATCCATAAAGACAATTTTCACACAACGTTATTATGATATAACAATACCGAGATATATGCAAATAACTATGGGGAAAAATGGCAATACCAGAGAAAGGGGAAAAAGTGTGCAGATTTCTCAGCACCTGGAGTGGGGGCAGTGACTGGACTCTCGGCCGGACCAACGGCGGACCAACCGATGTGAGGGCTCGGCCAGGCATGGCGTTTCTTGGCTTGAAAAAATCCCCGGGTCGACAGGTTTTTGCTGGCCAAGAAATGCCATGCCCCCTTGGCCCTCGGGGAGTTTAGATTGCCCCTTGGTTGGCTTCGTATCGTACAGTGTTGGAGATATCATATCTTTTGACCGCTCTCATGCCTTTGGAATTGTACCACGGACATTTACTAACACGGTTTGATACTTTTGGCTGATGATATCGATGGATCTAAAGGTGCTAGCAGGATTTCCCATTTTTTTGCAGAGCGTCAAAGTTGTGGTTTTGCGAAGCTAAAATATCCATTATTGGTGTAAAATGGGGGGGCGAATTTTTGTTGCCAAGATCGGATATAGGGTTACCCTCCTGTTGTATTTTTCTTTCTATTCAGATGTTCGCAGGGAACTTTGCAGGGAACACACAAATATTTTTTCTTGAATCTGCAACCAACAAGACAACCGAGCGATTCTTCTCGCCGCCATCATTTATCTCCCTCCCAAAAAAAAAACAAGTTTAGATAATAGACTATAGTAAAGATGTCGTCAGGGCACCAGCAGGTTACCGGGAGCATCAACGATTCCAGCGTATCGGCGAACAACGATCGCAACAACACCGCTTACCTCGCTATACAAACGCAAAGTGAGAGACATCAAATTTTGCAGTGGCTATCGCCACTTGAACCACAGCAACGGCACCAAAGTCTGCGAGCCGAGCGGCTCAAAGGTGTGGGGAGTTGGGTGCTAGAAACCAGCGAGTTCAAAAAATGGTGTGATATAGAAGACGGTCGTGCCGAGCCGGTGTTGTTCTGTTATGGCAATCCGGGGGCGGGGAAAACATATCTCAGGTAGGAAGGCGTCTTGTCCTGGGAAAGGTAGTGCAAATTTCACTGACCACCAGCAAATAATAGCTCCCTCGTGATTGACACTTTGCGCGATCACGCCGGGGAAGAAGACATTACCGTCGCCGGACTCTACTGCGATTTTCAAGCCCGGCAGGAACAATCCACCTCAAATATGTTTGGCGCCATTCTTAAGCAACTTGCCGGCAAGGGAGAAATCCCGAAGCCTATACGGAAGGCTTTTAAGACGGCTAAAAAAGAGCTTGGTGGCCGAAATCTCGTGCCTTTCGATCTGGTAGCAGTTCTGGAGGAGACTATTAAAGGGCTACCGCGGGTATATATATGCGTTGACGCGTTCGACGAATCCACCCCGGAGCGCCGACGGGAGATCCTTGAGTCACTGCGAGAAATCGTCCGGGTGGCACCAAACACGCGAATATTCCTTACCGGGAGGCCCCATATCGGCAACGAAGTCGTGAGATGTTTTAGCCAGGCGGTTAGGATACGTGTTTGTCCTACCCAGGATGATATTTTGAGTTATCTAGAGATGAGACTGAGCCGTGAGACTGATCCCAATACAATGGACGACGAACTGCGGGCGGATATTATGAGAATTGTTCCGGAGAAGAGTTTTGAAATGTAAGCGATGTAATGCACGTTCCCGATACTAATCCGTATTCACTAACCGTGGTGTCCAGCTTCCTTCTCATTACTCTGAACATCGACGCAATCCTCGGCGAGATAACTCTCCATCAGCGAAGGAAAAGGCTGGGCGAGGTAGCCAAAAGGGAGACTCTGGGGGACGCATACGCGGCAACCCTCTCAAAAGTGAAGGCACAACAAAGAAGTAAATCAAGGCTTGGCATGGAGGTACTAATGTGGGTATCACATGCGGAGCGGCCATTACATGTCGACGAATTATGCCACGCCCTGGGGGTAAAAGGACCTATCAACTTGAATATTCGAAATATTCCTGCGATTGAAACACTGCTAGCATGCACTCTAGGGCTCGTCACGGTCGAGAAGTCCTCATCTACCGTTCGCCTTATCCACTACACTTTGCAAGAGTACCTCTCTCATAATCCTAACCTGTTCCTTAATCCCCACTCGGTTATTGCTGAGGTATGTTTGACCTACCTTAATTTCCAGCAGGTCAGGAAGATTTCGCCTGCTCTTCGTTCGGTCCCACCAACAGTCGCTCTTGTCGAATATGCCTCTTGCTATTGGGGCGCACATGCTAGGCGAGGAGGCACTGAGCGTGTGAAAGCGCTTGCATTAAAACTACTCCACGGATTCGATAAGCACATATCTTCGAAGCTGCTATTATTGCGTAATTTGCACTTTTTGGACCAGCCTTTTGATCATGAAGACACTCCTAGAGGATTTACAGGGCTTCACGGTGCTGCATTCTTCGGATGCGAGGATATAATAGTTGCTTTATTAGAGATGAACAAATGGGATACGACGGCAACTGATTTCGATGGTAACACAGCAATCGATTGGGCCGCTAGAAGAGGGCATGAGGGAGCCGTGAGGACACTGCTAGAACAGAACGACGTCAACCCTAACCTAACTGGCGCCGAATATGGTCGAACACTCCTCTCGTGGGCTGCCGAGTCTGGGCATGAGAGAGTTGTGATGGCACTGTTGGAACGCAACGACGTCAATCCGAACACCGCTGACACCGAGTACGGCAGAACACCCCTCTTGTGCGCCGTTCTGAATGGGCATGAGGGGGTTGTGAGAACACTCCTTGAACGGAACGACGTCAATCCCAACACAGCTGACACCGAACATGGTTGGACACCGCTCTTTTCCGCTGCCCAGAATGGGCTTGAGGGAATTGTGAGGGCACTGCTGGAGCGGAACGACGTTAATCTCAACACGGTTGACACCGAACATGGTTGGACATCGCTCTCGTGCGCTGCCGTGGCTGGGCATGAGGGAGTGGTGAGGACACTGTTGGAACGGAACGATGTCGATCCCAACATAGCTGACAGCGAAAATGGCGAAACGCCGCTCTCATGGGCTGCCTGGAGTGGGTATGAGGGGGCCGTTAGGATACTGCTAGAACGGAGCGACGTCAATCCCAACATAGCTGGCAGCAAATATGGTCAAACGCCGCTCCTTTGCGCTGCCCAGAATGGGCATGAGAGAGTCGTGAGGGTACTTCTGGAACGGGCCGACGTCAATCCCAACACGGCTGATACAAGATATGGACAAACACCCCTCTCGTTGGCTGCCGAGGATGGGGATGAGGGAGTCGTGCGAGCGCTTCTGGAACGGAACGACGTTAGCCTCGACAAAGCAGATAAGACGGGCCGAACACCACTCATGTGCGCTGTCATGGATGGGCATGAGGGGGTCGTTAGAATACTGCTCGAACTAAACGACCTTAATCCCAATACAGCTGACACCGAATATAGTCAAACACCGCTCTCGTGGGCTGCCGAGAATGGGTCTGAGGGTATCGTGAGGGCACTTCTCGAACGGAATGACGTCAATCCCAATATTGCTGACACCGAATCTGGCAAAACGCCGCTCTTATGGGCCGCCGAGGCTGGGCGTGAGGGTGTTGTGAGGATTCTGCTGCAACTAAATGACCTCAATCCCAACATAGCTGACATCAAAAATGGCGAAACGCCGCTCTTTTGCGCTGCCCATAACGGGCATGAAGGGGTCGTTAGGATACTACTAGAACGGAGCGACGTCGATCCCAACATAGCTGACACCAAGTACGGCCAAACGCCGCTCCTTTGCGCTGCCCAGAATGGGCATGAGAGAGTCGTGAGGGCATTGCTGGAACGGACAGACGTCAATTCCAACACGGCTGACACTATATATGGACAAACACCCCTCTTGTGGGCTACCGAGGATGGGGATGAGGGAGTCGTGCGAGCGCTGCTGGAACGGAACGACGTTAGCCTCGACAAAGCAGATAAGACGGGCCAAACACCGCTCATGTGCGCCGTCAGAAATGGGCATGAGGGGGTCGTTAGAATACTGCTCGGAAGAAGCGACCTTAATCCCAATACAGCGGACACCGAATTTAGCCAAACACCGCTCTCGTGGGCTGCTGAGAATGGGTCTGAGGGTATCGTGAGGGCACTTCTCGAACGGAATGACGTCAATCCCAATATGGCTGACACCGAATCTGGCAAAACACCGCTCTTATGGGCGGCCGAGGCGGGGCATGAGGGCGTTGTGAGGATTCTGCTGCAATCAAATGACCTTAATCCCAACATAGCTGACACCGAATCCGGTCAAACACCGCTCTTGTGCGCTGCCCTGAATGGTCATGAGGGGGTCGTAAGGATGCTGCTGGAACGGAACGACATCGATCCCAACATGGCCGACACCGAATATGGCCGAACACCGCTCATGTGCGCTGCCAGGAATGGGCATCGAAGAATTGAAAAGCTTCTACAGGAGCGGACCCATCCGATCCCCGGATATGCAGTAAACCCTCAACCCACTGAGCTTTCCTCCCACAACCCTCCCGAGCTATCTGAACCCCCTTCCAAAAGGGCCCGCAGGTTTTGATATCCAAAGATAAAACCCGGTTCTGCTCCCTCTATCTACCCGACATACCTCACAACACGGGATTAAACCTGATTGATTAAAATCCTCAGCCCACCACAAACAGTTCTCACCACAAACAATTCTCTACACCTGGATTGACAAGTTACCACCGATGTCAAATTTTCAAATTAATTATTTGGAATTTTTCCTTATCTCATTGCTCCCTTCAAATCACAATATCCCCTCACGAGTTTCTTGCCATCGTCTCGTTTCTGTTTTGCTTAACCAATTTTGTGTATACACGGGTCCATTGACGTTTTTCTATACTATCTCTATATATTCACTCCTTCGATCTACCATTCGTTTCTCATACTCATATGAGAGCGAGTACAGCAGGGATCAACGGGAAAGAGCCGCCGGTTCGTGACTCGCAAACTCTCGCTTATTTTTCCTCCCCTCTCACTTTTTATTTTTTACTTTTATGTTTTTATATCCCTCCCCCCCCCGTCTTTCACATAATAATATTAAAATTTCAGTTGACAAATGATCGTTGCCGTGCTCGACAGCGACGCCGCCCCCCGCTTACTCCGCAATATAAAACCCCCTATGTAATACCCGATATACCCAGAACTTCATAATCCTTTTTCTACCGGATGGATAAAATGAAATAAACCAACACGAAACTTTACCCAATATTAGTACACTACCACCTTCTATCATACCAAGTAAGGCGTAATTCGCGATAGGAGCTCACGCCGCGGAAAGCGTTGACCGATTCAGCTTCCTTACAACAAGTGGATTTTTTTAGACACCACTCTCAGAAGCCCGGCGATGGTTAGACACAGGGTCTAGATATGGGGCTTTGGTATGATGGCATATGAGGGGGGTTATGCGCAGGAGGGCTCTACTTAGGAAGAGCCGGATCCGAGGTATTCCCATCCTCGAGGCGGGGGCTAATTGTGTATTCGAAATTTTAGATTTGGTTCCGTCTTCTCTATGCCGGGTTTAGACCTTCCTCCCTTCCTACTATGCATCTCCGTTGAAGACTAAATGTCTCTCTCATAATAATAATATTATACTACCCAGGTTAACGGCATTCGGCAAGTTTACAAAATCGTGTCTCATCGCTTCGTACGCTGAGCACACAAGCTGGCCGAGGGCGTCGAGTGATAAGCTGTGATGGATCTCCTGCACTAGGCCTATAGGCGGGGGGGTTGGGGGTTCAGATAGTTATATACTTCGGGGCTACGAAGATCAAGTTGCGCTAGAGAGCCGAAGTTCGTGTCTATGTTGGGTCGAGAGCCGCTGTGGCATTAAGTTTTGCCTGACGATGTCTGCCAGCTCGTGTCGGTGCTTAACATATGCCGGAGTCAGTTTAGCAGCTGATCACGTGTTAACCGCAAAATACTTATGCCATACTATACCACAAGTGCAAGACCGCGTGGTGAATCCGTGAAACCCCACAAATTGCAAATAGCGCACTGCAGCAGCCAAAAATACGGTCGGGCCCGAATAATTGGTTCCCTTGCATTAAAGTTAGTACTATTTCAATCGGGATGATTGTGTGTTACGGCGGTCTATGGACTGAACCGCCGCAGTATCCAGATCTTGAAAAATTAAAAAATTAGGCCATGCTCGGCACGCTACAAAGGTGGTATCATACCTTTCTTGCTTTTATGGTTTTTTTCCTCCACGAAGTATACGTAGAAAAAGGGAGGCGCGCTTGACATGCGTATTAAATTGCACTTTTTTCAATATAGTATTCTCTTTTATGGCACTCTTATGCGTGGATGAGTTAGGTATTCAGGCGGAGATGAAATGAAGAATGTATTGTCGCGGTATATAACATCAGGGATAAAATCTCGAGGCATTAAATCACTCCTACCGGGGGAAATGGATTTCACTGTTCAGAGTGTGCAAGGACGCTGAAGTGGTGTTTGACGGTTGAGCTCAAAATAAGGTTTCAATGTGGATAAGCGCTAGCATGGCTCTCACGCTACCGGCCGCTCCTGCTCCTAGTTTTCCGAGATTTTCCAGTTGATCCTTTACCGGTAGGGGTCAGGTTCGCTTGCCGGTATTAACTACCTGATCGTGGATGAGCATTTACATCAGCGTTATTATCGGCCCTTGCGGAACCCACAACAACCGCGCAGTTGATCAATTGCTGTATTTGCAAGCAAGCCACGGTGTGGCAACGGCGAAAGGCACTGACCACAAAGAAACTTTGAAATAAATTGCTTCACTCTAACCGATCTCATTTACACCTGGGATCTCCCTTATCTAGTAAGATAATTTGGCTTTCTCTTTTGGTGAAAAGAATAGTCTTTTTGCTTCGTTTGGGGCATTAAAATAGCTTTAGAGGGATGATGTAACAAAAGCCCCCCGTCCGGCTATAAGTAGACTATATCTAAGTAACTCGCTATCTAGCGTAAATATATATTAACGGGATAGATGAGAATATATAATAAGAGGGTAGATGGGAGAATGAAGGAAGGAGGGAATGTGCACAGAACTAATAAAAACACAGGAAGGAAGCTCAATTAGAACCGGAAATCAGTGAGAGAGTTAGATAATACTATAAAAAGCTAGGGCAAATTCTCCGCCTCAACCACGATCCGGGAGCATCATATCCCAGTTCCACCTACAATAAACCAAAGTTGAATATTAAAACCAAGAATCAGCGACAATTATTCAACCCATAGCGTAGAGGCTGGCGGACGATCCGTAAGAGTAAGAGGCATGGAAATGGATTCCGAAGAAGTTTGGTGAGACAAACCACAGTCAAATTTGGTCGCCTGCCGAATTACCGAGGCAAAATGGGGGGGGGGGAGAGAGGGTCAGTGGATACAGGAGGATTGAACAGGAGCCAAAAGGAGGTGATGAAGGCGACAGAAGATGTGTGTTCACGACGCCACCGGATAGCTGTGAAGCGAGCTCGAGGAGGAAGGGGCCATGATATCGCCATCGAGATTAACAGGCGGTGCGGATTAGGATTTCGAGTGTCTTCTTTACTTTTCTACACGCCGAGCCAACAGAATGGCGGCATGTGAAGAGTGCGGTAAGGTCTCATATGTTTGTCTTATCATAGTTAATATCTCTCCCGTGCCTGCAGCAGTTCCATCACTTCCTTATGTCCAGCCCAGTCAGCCCGCGAGGTTGGTGTTTGGCCCCACCTATCTAGCCTATCAGGGTTGACATCGTTCCGTGCCAGTAACAGCTTCACCACTGCCTTACATCCATTCCCGGCAGCCAACGAGATCGGTGTTCCGCCATATTTATCTGGCCTATCAGGGCTGACGCCTTCCCATCCCAGTAGCAGCCTCACCGCTGCCTCATGTCCATTCTCGGCGGCCCAAGAGATTGGTTTTCCGCCATCTTCATCTGCCCTATCTGGGTTGACATCTCCCCGTCCCAATAACCGCCCCACCACTGCATCATGTCCACTCGCAGTAGCCCTCGAGAGTGGTGTTCGGCGCCACCTGTCCGGCCTATAAGGGTTGACGTCTTCCCGTCCCAGTAACAGCTCCACCACTGCCTCATGTCCATTCGCGGCAGCCCACGAGATTGGTGTTCTGCCACCTTCATCTGCCTTATCCGTATTGACGTCTTCCCGTCCTAGTAACAGCTCCACCACTACCTCATGTGCATTCGCGGCAGCCCACAGGATTGGTGTTCTGCCACCTTCATCTGCCCTATCCGGGTTGATGTCTTCCCGTCCCAGCAACAGCTCCACCACCGCCTCACGCCCATTCCTAGCCGCCCATAGGAGCGCTGTAGCACCCGAATCATCCATACCGTTTATATCAACACCAGCCATCTCGGTCAAAACCCTCACAACCTCAACAAGTCCGAATAGGAAGGCACAGTGAAGTCCGGTGAACTTGGAAAGGTTGGTGCTAGGTTTAACCAAATATAGACCGAGAATGTCCTTCAAGAGTAATTTAATCGATATATGACCCTCATAGTGGCTAAAGAGCTTAAGTGTAAACATTTTTCCAACATATGAGGGCTCCTTTTTCATATGGATTCCCCAGTATAAAGCTGAATACTCTAGGAAGGGCCTGTGCTGAGTTCTATCCGAGTCGGAGGCGGAGAAGGCCATTACCTGCCGCGAATTGAGATACGTCAAGCAGGTCTCCGCGATTGTCGAGTGGGGGCTCTGGAAAATGGAAAAGGTTCGGATGAGTAGTTAGATACTCTTGGAGTGTGTAGTGTATCAGTCGAACAGCCGACCCTTCCTTATCCACCATCACAAGTCCTTGGCAGCAGATAAGCACGGTTGCGATAGACGAAGCATTGGCTGCATTGTACTCCGTCGATCCTATTTCGACCGCCAAGGCCTGACACAGCTCCGCCGCCCCCAGTGGCCGCTCCGAATGACATACCCACATCAGTGCAGCCATCCCGAGTCTTGATTTTTGACCGCCCTGCGCCTTGATCCGACCTAATGTTGCGCCATATGCATCCTCCAGGCCCAGCCTACCGGTCATTACCCTAAGTCTTTCTCGACGCCCATGGATGGTAGTCTCCTGTAAGATCGCATCCAGACTGAGAGAGACCAACAGAAATCTGAACATGTATCTGTTAGTGGATAGTTTGCACAGGACTCCATATTTAGTTGATCCTACATACATCTCGGAGACAGTTTCCGGAATCCTATTCACAATTTCTGCCTCCAATCTCCCATCCATCTCGTCCGAAGTTGCGTCTTCCACAAGTTTTGTGTGGATGTATCGAATAATGTCATCCTTTCGCGGACTTATGGATACCGTTGCCGCTCCTCCGGCGAGATGTCTTTTCACCTCACGACAGACATGCGTTCTCCCTGTCATGAACACTCGAGTAGCTGGGGATCCTTTGATGATATCCCGCAGTGAAAGAAGGATCTTGGTTCGATCTGCTGCAGCACATTCGTCCATCGCGTTCAGGCAGAAAAAGGTGGACCGTGAAGACGAGAGGCTCCCCAAGAGCTTCACGATCTCACGGAGCCCTAGTCTCCGCCCACCAATAACTTTTTTCAGCTTCTCAAATGCGTCTATTATTTCTTTGGGAATTTGCTCAAAACTACTGACAACCTGTTTCAGCAGCGCGCCTAAGACGCTTGTTGCGGTCTGCTCCTTTTGGGCCACAAAGTCGAAATAGAAACACGCGACAGCCATATTTTCCCCTCCAGCCTCACCAGCCGCATCGCACAAGGTATCTATCTATTACCAGTGAACTAAAATCGCCGGTTGTCAGAAAAAATATACTGCTTCGTTTTCCTACCCCATAAGAGGTCATATACCTGATGTAGGTTTTTCCGACGCCTGGATTGCCGGAGCAAAATATGGTCGCTTTCTGTGATCCACCCGGAATGCCGCTGCTCCGCCAGGCTTGAAACTGCTCTGCCCGTAAAAGCCAGTCTCCTACGTTTTCAACCCTGCGTGTTTTGATGTCGTCATGCCGCAAGTTGGGTCCCAGAAGTGACAGCCAAGTCAGGATTTCGGACCGGTCATCGGTGACGGTAATGCTCGAGAATTTAGTGCTGTTATTGCTATTGTTTGTGTTGAAACTGTTGTTGTTAAGAATGGTGGTATTGTTATTCAGGGACCTAGTAGTGCCACAAGAGTTAATAAATCCTGAGGAATCAGGATTACGGGGGGAGCCTAGCAGTAAAACTAGGATCATGGGACATTATTCTGTTCTTCTCTCTTCGGAGTGGCCCTGTTTTGAGGATAGGTTGGTGTATGTAAACGAGTATGGTGGGGCTGCAGTAAGGAAAGTGGTAAGATTCCCCGGAGCCGAAGAAAAGCGGGTCTCACCATCTTCGGTACCTGACGACAGGGGTCTCGCTACCGAAAATCAAAAACTCTGGGCATCCACTGCACGTCAACATAATTGAACAACCGAACATTATGATCGAAAACAGCGCATACTTTGTCAACTAAACTCCCCAAAGAATGACCTCCAAAACCACAACTAAAAAATATTTAAAAGCAAAATAAATATATTATAATACTAACTAATGCATCGTATACCATCCATCCGCTTTATTGGGGTTATTTTCTTGCGGTAGGGGGATATGGCAGGCTGGGTTGTGGTGTTCACCTCTCCCAAACCACCCCCTACCGTTCTGAGCCAATACTCACTCCATCAAAAAAACTGGGCTCCTGGAATTAATGAGGAACTGATTTTAAACAGTCCTATGCCAAGTTTCTCTTCCAAATCTTTCTTATTGTTAGGGCGCGTTCATTGTCAGCTTCTGTCGTGGTACCCCCCACCATATATCCCTGTAATCCCTCTCTCCGGGTAGCAGGTAGAATCCCAGATATCCCAGATCACCGAGGAACGGATACCCCACCGAGCCACACAAGATCTCCAGCACCACCAAATTCTCACGGAGTTGCAACCGTTGAACCGGAGAAAGCGGTTCTCGGACTTATGATAAACTCGGAAATCTCCCCCCCCCCCCGAGCGGATGCTTCAGTGGCCGTGAGAAAGCCCACGCCCGAAGGAAAAAGGCGGGGGTAGCAATAAGCTATGCGGAACTGATCGTGCGAAGGTACAATAGGCAGTACTCGCAGGAACGGCTGATAAAGAGAGGTGTAAGCCAATCGTCTACAGTTACTCGGGAAAAGGCTTTGTGAAACCGAATTTCTCATTACTACTGGACGGGCCTCTCCCCGTATATATGCTCCGATCATGCCATACCCCCGCTTAGGCCGACATACAATCTCAAGCAACGTAAAGTTTTGTTTCACAAAGTCTTTTGCCGAGTGACTAAGTTATATATTGTAGGAAGCAGTAGATAGTTGTAGTTTTTTGAAAAGAGGACGAAGAACGCGCTCTATGTGTGCCACTAAATTGAGGACGAAAGGTGCTAATACCTCATATGAATACCTGCTATGATAAAGCATGAAAACCACCCCCCCATCACCCACGGAAACATAAACAGGTATGGAAAGCGACCACCCATCTCCATCCAGATTTCAATCAATTCCCTGAGCCTTTAACACCACAAGGACCCATGCCAACCTTGCAGGAGTGCATGGGTCCATAATTACAGCATCTCCCGTCGGTGTGGCACCAATACATGTTCCTCTCGCAGGCTTGACCCCTCGCGCACGAAGCCACAGCATTGCAGGACCCGCAATAGTGCCCGTTAGTATACCCAGTGTTGCAGTGGCAGCCGTCGTTATAATTGCAAGGGCGATTAGCGCGGGGGCCGATATCGGGTTCCGGAAAGGGATCCACGAGCACCGCCGTATGAGTAAGTACTACGAAAAGGGCGAGAGCGGGGAGGTACTTTAGAAGCACTGGGGGTTTTAAACAAGAGTCAGCCTGTGGAGGAGGGTAGTGGGAGAGGAGAAAATTACTGGTAATTCTATTGTAAGATTTTGTGCTGGTAGTGAGGGAGATGGAGGGAGAATATCTAGTTCGAGTTGTAGTCTGCAGTGGTGCTCGAATCAGATCTGGGAGAGAGGGAGCGATGGCAGAAAAATGCTTTGGAAAAGTATGGCCAGCATTTATGCTTTTGTCTTTGCTTTGGAATATTTTCTCCGGGCCGACGGGTATGTCGAAACATACAATGGGTGAACCTAGTGTTCCGGCGTCCTCACCGGAATCCTTCGGTGTTGGAAAGCTCATATACAAGGTTGAATTGGATAGTGCAAATATGAGACCTTTAGAGGTGGAACGGGTTAGCAGTTCACCCTGATCACGTATTGGGATAATTGAAGATTTGGGATTATAAGGGACCTCTTACGTTTCGTGATATTTTTCCTTTTTATATGTCTTCTGTTTTTCACCGACTCTCTATAAAAAACCATTCAAGTTGCTGTAGTTGCTGTTCTTTTCTATCATCGTCTGTCTTTCTTATATGGTTCTATGTGTTTTTTCACTCGCTAGACTCTATCAACTTCTCTTGTTCTTTTATTTTACTCTTTGTGCTCCTGGATAGAAGTAAATATAGTTGCATTCCGACGCTTGCTCTATATACTGCACATAGGGATTTTGACTAACAAGCAGGAATATGACAGGGCCGCATTTCAAGATGGAGGTTGTACAGTACGTGCCCATAGGTTAGGCACAGCTGCGGAAACAGGAGTGAATGTTAGTAATACTTGTAGATGGATGGTAGTGCTGGGTGCAACGTATTTAGGTAAACAGCACTTCCCAATCAAAACTTCGGACTCCGGTTAGACTAAACCCCTTTTTCATTCCGAGACCCGACGCTAATCTGCAAGCGAAATCGGTCAGCGAGCTGGCGCCCGCCAAGAACCTTCCCAGCACTGCCGATAATGATTGGACGAGTGCATGGTTGTGCAACGCCAGAGCCCTACAAGCGATAATCCCCACCTCACACAATCCCTCCCTACTGATGGCGTGGTACTGTACGTCTAGAAGCAGAAAGCTGTACTACTAGAAGTGTCGGTGGAACGCAGATATGAGGGAGCGCACGAACGTATGCGACAATATGCGAGGATTGGTAGAAGGACGGAACGTGAGCGCTCGTCGAAGTACCGTAGAAAAGCAAGCATACGTATAGAGTGCGTGCGTGCACCTAGACGCATGTGCTGACGGAGACATGGGGTTACCCTCCCGTCGTAGTTTTTTTCTATCAAATTTTGACGGTGTATTCTGCTAAGCCCCCATGTAGAGAGTTTTAGTCTCTCCATCAACCAAGCTTATTCAAGTGCACTTCAGATCTCCAATCTTCGGAGATTGGGGGACGGTTAGACAAAGCGCTCAGCATATGAGGAGAATCGAAGGGGCGATTTTGGCCCACAATATTCTTACTCGAGATGCCGGGGGTTAGCGGTATAACCAAAACCCTAAACTGGGTTTTCCTTTCCTCCTCTGCATGCCCTGCCCAAACCCTCCCCCCTCTTGCATCTCCACTAGGATCCGTAGTATTTCTCTTTCATATCATGATAGCTCGCCTAATGGCGTCCGATAGGTTTACGGCATGTCATTGCACCACATTGTTCCGTGTCGCACAGCACCCAATATAAACCTACCAATCAAAACCGTGATAACGAGTGATAGGCTGTGATAGAGTTCGGTACCGTATCACGCTATAGGAGGGATGAGAAACTTTGACACTGGTATGTTTTTTGGTATGTGAAAATGGAGTCTTGCTAGCGAACCAAAGTTGCTGTTCATCTGTTCGACCAAGCATCCCTGAGGCATTAAGGTCCCCCGGACGGTGTCCCCTAACCTATTCCGACGTCTAGCCTAAAGTAACTAGCCCCGGCATCCACATTCAAATATCATACATCATGGCACAAGTACAAATCTGTGCGGTAAATCCACGAAACCCCGCAGAGCTCCAGAGACCGTCCCACCAAACAACAGTGTAAAAATACGGTAGAACTCTGGTAGCTCGCTTTCTTTGCTTAACCAACTTTACTATGAAATATTTCATTTTCGGACAAAGTGCCGCATTTCTTAATTCACAGGATATTAGAATACAGGCTTTGCTTGTGCATGCCGGAGGAGGTTTCCTATGGCTTGTATCTTTGGACCAACTAGGTCAGGAAGAAACCCTCCAATTGGACCGAGTGCCCACAACCGCAAAGCTAGCTATCCACTTTATAAACTTCCCCTTCGCGTCGGGAGAACGCGGTAGGCTTCGGGGAGGCTTTTCTACCACACTAGTCTGGGGTTGAGCCGTGATCTGAAAGGAAACCACACGTTAGTCAATACATCCGCTAAACCCTCATGAAGCTTTCCTAGCCTCTCCCTTGTTCCTGAGCTTGGCTTGACATATAGAGTATACTTTTGGCGTATCACGGTATCATTATAAAAGAGGCTTACAGTAAAAGATACTATGTAGCGGAATCCGTAAAATCAATCTTAAACTGTATAATAATTGTTATTGCGAGGCAGTGTAAGACTTCCCGAATCGTAAAGTCCGGGCCCACCCTAAACCTCTTAAACTCTAGTGACAGATAGCCACCCAAACCTACGACTGACCATACGAGTACATCAACGGTCTACTTATTTCCCTAGTATTCACATTTGCTCGCTATTCGGAGCTGATTATCCGCCTCATAATAATATTATTATAATACCAGAAACCTTATTTGGCAACCCAGCCCCTGCAGTGGTAGTTGAAGTAGGGCTGTAGGAGTAGGGTAGGTTGTAGATGGAGTCAGGGTGAATGACTATGAACTAACGGGTATGATACTGCCTGAGTATGATACAGTACAAGTACTGCACATCGGTTACCCTCCACTAGTAGCCTTTTCCCATCCACTCAGCCCTTAGCCAGCAACCCCCCATAGAACACACACATCGCTTTACGGTTGCAACCAGCAAGAAAACTGAGCGATTCCCCCTACCACCATCACCTACCTCCCCTAGAAAAGGAGTTTAAATAGTAGACTCTAGCGAAGATGTCGTCAGGGCATCAACAGGTCTCCGAGGATAGTGACTCGTCCGATACCTCGAGCGACCACGACCTCATTATCGCCAACCCCACCACCGAAATAGAGGCCGCGCGACATCAAATTCTGGAGTGGCTATCACCACTCGAGCCGCAGAAACGGCACCAAGACGTGCGAGCTGGACGACTCAAGGGCGTAGGGGAATGGGTACTAGAAACCAACGAGTTCAGAAAATGGGGTGATATGAAAGATAGTCGCGTTGAGCCAGTGCTGTTTTGTTACGGGAATCCGGGGGTGGGGAAAACGTATCTGAGGTAGGAAGAGCTCTCGTCCGAAAATAATGCGGATTTCACTGACCATCAGCAAACAATAGCTCCCTGGTGATTGACACCCTATGCGATCAGGCTGCTGGAGAGGACATTGCCGTCGTAGAACTCTACTGCGATTTCCTCGCCCAGCAGGAGCAGTCAACAGCAAGTATGTTAGGCTCCATCCTCAAACAACTTTCCAGTAGAGGAAAAATCCCCGACCATATATGGGACGCTTTTCAGAAGGCTAAAATAGAGATTGATGGCCGAAGCCTCCTACCTCTCGATCTGGTGGAAATTCTAAAGAAGTCTGTTACATCGCTAGCAATGGTATTTATATGCATCGACGCTTTAGATGAATCCACTCCAAAACACCGACGCGAACTCCTTGAGTCGTTGGGGGAAGTCATTCGGGAGTCACCAAACACGCGAATATTCCTTACAGGGAGACCCCAGATCGAAGACGAAATCGTGAAATGTTTTTGTAAGGCGGTTAGGATATCTATTTGTCCTACCCAGGATGATATTAAGAGTTTTCTAGAGACGAGACTAGACGGTGACACTAACCCCAATGCAATGGACGACGAATTACGGGCGGATATTATGAGAGTCATTCCGGAGAAGATCTCAGAAATGTAAGGAAAAATATCAAGTGCTTTCCCAATACAAGTATGAGTTATTCACTAACAATAGTGTCCAGCTTCCTTCTCGTTTCTCTAAACATTGAAGCAATCCTGGGCAAAGTTACTCTCCATCACAGAAGAAAAAAGCTGGACGAGATGACCAAAGGGGAGGGTCTGGGCGATGCCTATGCCGCAACCTTATCAAAAGTGAAGGCACAGCAAAAAAGCAGATCAAAGCTCGGCATGGAGGTACTAATGTGGGTATCGCATGCGGAACGGCCATTACATGTCGACGAGTTATGCCACGCATTAGGAGTGGAAGAAGGATCCACCGACTTGAATATTCGGAATATTCCTGCGATTGAAACACTGCTGGCATGCACTCTAGGGCTTATCACGGTCGAGAAGTCTTCATCTACCGTTCGCATTATTCACTACACTCTGCAGGAGTACCTCTCCCATAATCCAGGGTTTTTCCTCAAACCCCACTCGGTGATTGCGGAGGTCTGCTTGACTTACCTCAATTTCCAGCAGGTCAAAAGCATTTCGCCTTCTCTTCGTTCGGTCCCACCAACAACCCCTCTCGTGGAATATGCCTCTTGCTATTGGGGTACACATGCTAGACGGGAACTCACTGGGGGTGTGAAAACCCTGGCATTGGAACTACTTGATGGATACGATAAGCACATATCTTCAAAGCTGCTGTTATTGCGTAGGATGCACGTCTCAGGCCAGCCCTTTGATCATGAAGACACCCCGACAGGATTTAAGGAGCTCCACGGCGCCGCATTTCTCGGATGCGAGGAGATAACAGTTTCTTTATTGGAGATGAATAAATGGGACGTGCAGGCACCTGATTTCCATGGCAACACAGCAATCGCTTGGGCTGCTAGAAAAGGCCATGGGGGAGTTGTAGGGATATTACTAGAACGGAACGACATTAATCCCAATACAGCAGACACCAAATATGGCCGGACACCTCTCCTGTGGGCTGCCGAGGTTGGGCATGAAGTAGTTGTGAGAATACTACTCGAACGGAAAGACGTCAATCCCAACAAAGTTGACACCGAATATGGCCGAACGCCACTCTCGTGGGCTGCCGGGAATGGGCACGAGGGCATCGTGAGGATACTGTTAGAACGGGACGACGTCAACCCCAACATAGCCGACACCAGATATGACCGGACACCTCTCTCGTGGGCTGCCGGGAATGGACGCGAGGGCATCGTGAGGATACTGCTAGAGCGAAATAACGTCAATCCTGACACAGCTGACACCGAATACGGCCGAACACCGCTATCGTGGGCTGCCGGGAATGGGCGCGAGGGCGTCGTGAAGATACTGCTAGAGCGAAATGATGTCAATCCCGACACAGCTGACACCGAATACGGCCGAACACCGCTATCGTGGGCTGCCTGTAATGGATATGAGGGCACCGTGAGGATGCTGCTGGAACGGAACGACGTCAATCCCAACACAGCTGACACCAAATATGGCGGAACACCACTCTCGTGGGCTGCCGGGTATGGGCACGAGGGTGTCGTGAGGATACTTCTAAAACAGAACGACGTCAATCCCAACATAGCTGGTACCGAATTTGACCAAACACCACTCTTGTGGGCTGCCGAGTCTGGTCATGAGGGAGTTGTGAGGATACTTTTAGAACGGAACGAGGTCGATCCCGCCCGAGCGGGTAAGAAGGGCTACACACCGCTCTTGTGCGCTGCCGCGGAAGGGCACGAGGGCATCGTAAGAATACTGCTGGAACGAAACGACGTCAATCCCGACACAGCTGGCGGCGAATACGGCCACACACCGCTCTCTTGTGCCGCGGCAATTGGGCGCGAGGGGGTTGTGAGGATACTGCTGGGACCTCACGGTGTTAATCCCAACAAAGCCAAAATCGAACATGGCCAGACATCACTCTCGTTAGCTGTCGGGGAAGAGTATGAGGGAGCTGTGAGGATACTACTAGAACGGGGCGACGTCAATTCCAAAAAAGCTGACACCAAATACGGCCGAACACCTCTCTCGCTAGCTGCCGGGAGTGGGCATGAGGGAATCGTGAGGATACTGCTGGAACGAAACGACGTCAATCCCAACACCGCTGACACCGAGTACGGCCGTACGCCGCTCTCATGGGCTGCCGGGGGTGGGTATGAGGGAACCGTGAGGATACTGTTGGAACGGAACGACGTCAATCCCAACACAGTTGACACCAAATATGGCCGAACACCCCTCTCGTGGGCTTCCTGGGTCAGGGATAAGGGGATCGTGAGGGCACTGCTGGAACGAAACGATATCAATCCTGACACAACTGACAAAGAGCATGGCCGAACGCCACTCTCACTGGCCGCCAAGAAGGGATACAAGGAAATCGTGAGGATACTGCTAGAACGGAACGACATCAATCCCAACTTAGTTGACACCAAATATGGCCGAACACCCCTCTCGTGGGCTTCCTGGGTTGGGGATAAGGGAATCGTGAGGGCACTGCTGGAACGAAACGATATCAATCCTGACACAACTGACACAGAGCATGGCCGAACGCCGCTCTCACTGGCTGCCGAGAAGGGATACAAGGGAATCGTGAGGACACTGTTGCAACGGAACGATGTTAATCCCAACACAGCTGACGCCGAGTACGGCCGTACTCCGATCTCGTGGGCCGCCGGGAATGGGCATGAGGATATTGTGGCGACACTGCTGGAACGGAGCGACGTTAATCCCGACGCAACTGGCACCGAGCATGGCCGAACACCGCTCTCGTGGGCTGCCGGGGAAGGGCATGAGGAAATTGTGAGAATACTATTGGAACGGAACGACGTCAACCCCAATACAACCGACACCGAATTTGGCCGAACACCGCTCTCATGGGCCGCCGCGAATGGGCATGAGCATGTTGTGGCCACACTCCTGGAACGAAATGACGTCAACCCCGACTTCACCGACACCAAGCACGGCCGTACGCCGCTCTTGCTGGCTGCCGAGGAGGGATATGAGGAAGTCGTAAGGACGCTACTGGAACGGAACGAGGTTAATCCCAATGCAGCCGACACCGAGTACGGCCGTACGCCGCTCTCGTGGGCCGCTGGGAATGGGCATGAGGATGTCGTGGCGACACTGCTGGAACGGAGCGACGTTAATCCCGACATAACTGACACCGAAAATGGCCAAACACCACTCTCGCGGGCTGCTGAGTCTGGGCACGGGGGGGTTGTGAAGGTACTCCTAGAGCGGAAGGACGTCAATCCCAACAAAGCTGACACTGAATATGGCCAAACACCACTCTCGTGGGCTGCTGAGTCTGGGCACGAGGGGGTTGTGAAGATACTTTTAGAACGGAAGGACGTCAATCCCAACATAGCTGACACCAAATATAGCCGAACACCGCTCATGTGGGCTGCCAGGAATGGCTATGCAAGAATTGCAAAGTTTTTGCAGGAGCAGACCCATCCGATTCCCGAATCTACAACAAGCCCACAACCCATAGAGTCCTCTTCTCCAAAGCCTCCCGAGCTATCCGAACCCCCTTCCGAACCCCCTCCCAAAAGGTCCCGCAGGTTTTGATATCTAAAGGTAAACCAGACACCTCACCCTCCATCTACCCGATATACCCCACAACGCGAGATTAAAATTGACTAATCAAAATCCCAAGCCCGCCACATACAGCCCCCCGCCTCTGGATTGACGAGTTACCGCCGATGCCAAACCTCCAGATTATTTATTTGGAATGTCTCCTTATCTTCTTGTTCCCCGAAATTACCCCGTCCCCCCGCGCATTTCTTGTTGTCATATTGTTTGTTTATGTTTTGTTTAGCCAGTTTTCTATCTACACCTGGCCCATTGATGCTTCCCCATACTCCCCCCTTTGTATATACATCACCTCTTTGATCTGCTCTTTTTTTCTCATATCCATTGGGTTACGTTTCCCCTTGCCTTTGAACTACTAACCTTGTATCTGCTTGTACTATTAAACCCCTTGGACAGTAGCCGTGTTGTATAAGAGGGGTTCTTAGGTGTTGGCGTGGATCAGGTATAGGCACATGTGCAAGTAACGCACACATGAGACCGGCGCACAGCAGAGATCACCAGAGAAGGGATTGTGATGCGCCACCCACAGAGTTTGGCTTATTTTCCCCCTCTTCTCTCACTTTTTTATCTTGTTTTACTTTCCTCCACTACTATCACTTTTTTATCTTGTTTTAATTCTCTGCCACTTACCCCTCGCTACTCGCCTATTTAAAATATCATTAGACAAACACTCTCCTTTTTAATGCCAATGGAACCCCACCCCCTTTCTCTCATCCATCTTTCCTCGAACATCACAATTCACACACAGTACCCTTCCGGTTAAATATACCCCCCCATCCTTGCCCCCGGGTTTTGTAAACCTCCGCTACTTTGAAAGCACTACAGGATTTCATCCGCCCTCCAAAATCAAAACCTCTCCCCGACCATTACCTATACCGACAACCGCCTCACCCCCACCACCAGAGATCCCAGCTCCGGGCGATATACAATTTACGAGTAATCCCCATCAACATAATTCTCCTATACTCGAGGCCGTCAGACGAGTAATTGTTGTGCCGCCGGCCACACCTCAGAGACAGACCATTAGCTTCGGCAAGTATGCGTATCGGGATCCCAACAGAAGGGGGTATCAAGACCGGAACTATGTTAACTCACCCCAAAAGTTACCCCACCGTCGTATCCACAATCCCCGCAGCTAGCGGAGAGTAGCGTATAAAGAAGCATCACCTCGGTCCCAGAACTGAACGTCGATATACCAATGGAACATTTTACAGTGCTATTATTCATACGATATATTTCTACAGCTCGAACCAGAACTTCCGCAAGTGTTGGTAGGTTACCGCATCTTATACCACGAATGCAGTGTTGCAAATTACAGCGCTCCGGTATATACAATATCGGAAAACGGTATCTTGAACTATAAAATTTGGAGACGGGTCATGGCGTATTTTCTAATGGCGGCTCACGCCGCCGAAACTGCCAACTAATCTTCCTTATAGCAAGTGGATTTTGGATATCCCGCTTGCAGAAATTGGGTGCCGGTTAGATATATGCTTAAATATGAGACATTTGGTGGCATAGTATTGTGTGCAGGAGGGTGCTACTGAGGAGTTAAATTTGCGGTATTCTCATCCTCAATGGCAGGTCTAATTGTGTATTTAAACACCTAAATTGGGTTCTCCCTACCTCTTCCATAACCTGCATGGTATAAATTCTCCCCTCTTCTTACATATCGGTTGAGGTCTAAATGTTCTTCTTATATAATTGTAATAATAATGATACTGCATAAGTTAACAGTGTCCGCTAAGTTTACTATATCGTGTCCAATCGCATACTCCGTCAAGTCCACCTTGTGCTCTAACTAGAGTCGAGTGATGAGTTGTGATCAGTATCATGCGCCAAGTCTGTGGGGGGGACTTAGAGGTTGCGATATTTGTAAGTTTCGGTGCGTATGAAAACAGAGTCGTACCAGAGAGCCGAAGTCGATTCCTATCTGTTGGGCCTAG
>QLOI01000434.1:0-26955 GCA_003313605.1 Tuber umbilicatum | reverse complement strand
GGGCGTGGGGGTTGGGGGTTGGGGATGGGCGCTAGCGTCACGATTACTGATGGAATGTGACTATGAGGGGATTAGTAGGTATGGGAAGCTGGAGGATTTCACTCGAGGGAATATTTCGATTTACTAAAGTTTTCAAAAGGGGAACGAAGGGAGGGAGGTCAGGAAGAGGCTTCGTTCAGATTTTTGTGGGGAGGAGCAGATTCTTCATGATACTTTCCGCGTCTGTTTACACGCCTGTCGGTGGCAGTTCGAGGTGCTAAGCGCAGGGATCCTCGAACCCCGGCTAAGCCCTCGCACAAAAGACTTACGGTACCTATTACACAGCCATTCAATCCTTCATCAGCACCGCGCCGCGAGGCGTTTGGTGTGACGATGCCGCTTGGCAAACAAAAGATCTGTCCCACTCCTCCCCCAATCATATTTCCGTACCAAATCCCGCCACTATACCGCCTACGCGATGGCACTGCGGGAGCCCCCCGCGGATAGCCATTTGCTATCGTTCCCACAAGCCCGGATGTCAATGTCACCTCAGCGTGGTCCCCAGCTCGTCAGTTAGCCCGGACACCATACAAAGTCACGCAAAAAGGTGCCGGCTCCTTGTGACAGGCTCACGAACAGGGAATTTAAAATGTACTGTCCGTCCCGCAGCCAATGTTTAAGACCACAGGCCCCTGGGGAGCGTCATATTCAGATAAAGCCGATAATAATGACGAGTGACTGCTTGTGATTTTGTGTGAGATTGCGTAAGCGTCTTGGGCACTAGAGGGGACAGGATGAGATGGGTCTCAGGTACGATTACCGGAGATTGAGCTAGTGCAGGGAGGATTCTCCTGTTCCCTCGTGAAGACATACTGGGCGTTATCCTAGCGGAGTCGAAGAGGAGAAAATGTTAGATGTTAAATTCAAAGTTAAACTCCGAGGAGTTTTTTCTGCTCAAGCTGGCCTATAGTATCTATCTATCGGGCCAAGGATTGTAGGGAGAAGTGAATATAAGTGCCCTGAAAGACAGTAAAGATTTTCCCATCTTTCATACAATCATTCCTCGAATATCAACCAAGATAGTAACAGAAAATGACAATCTCACCTGTTCTTGAACACCCTTCGTTCGAAAGCCGCCTCTGCGGCGTATCCCTGTGTGACGGGCAGGTAGTGCAATTCCGCGGCATCAAGTTTGGGGAGTTTACCAAGAGATATGCAAAGTCTACGATGGTGGAGTCGTATCCCGCCGAGATAGATTGTACCATTCACGGGTATTGTCCCTCCTTTCACCTCCCCAAGGCAAACCAATGCTGAAAATACCCTCCTAAAGCCCCATGTGCCCCCAATCCATCTTTGATGACGAAGGCCTCTTCTTCCGCATTCCAGAGAACCAACGAAAGCGTGCAAGCGCGAGTCTAACACAAGACGAATTCGAATGCTTAAACCTCGTCATCACGGCCCCAAGCTCAATACTAAACTCTCCAGGCGCAGAAGATGTCCTCCCCGTATTCGTCAACATCCATGGCGGTGCGAATAAATGGATCTCCAGCAGTGTCCCGCTCCAAGACATGGCGAACTTCGTCAAGAAGTCCACAGAGATTGGAAAACCCATCATCGCAGTGGGGATAAATTATCGCCTCGGCACATTCGGCTACGGGGTTCTCCCAGGTGGCCTCGGTGTGCACAACGGTCTCCTGGACCAGCGCTTGGGACTAAAGTGGGTGCAGAAACACATCCGTGGCTTCGGCGGCGATCCGGATATGGTTACAATAGGCGGAAACAGCGCGGGTTCGTTCGCTGTGGAAGCACACCTTAATGGGGTGCCGGAGTTCGATGCCGAGCGGTTGTTCAATCGTGCGATTATGCAGAGTGGGACGCTGCACGTTTCTAATCCCAAGCCAGAGTCCTGGGGGTTAAACCTATCGAAGAAGGTTGCGAAGAACTTGGGCGCGGACGTGGAGAGGGAGGGCTGGGAGGAGGTACTTAAGACTGCACCAGCACAGGACGTTGTCACGGCCATTGAGAAGGATGGGTTTGACTTCCTGCCCTTGACCGATGATGGTGCGTTTTTCACGAAGGGGTGGGGAGAGGCTGGTGCCGCAGCACCAGAGTGGTGCGATGCGTTGCTGATTGGGGATACGCAGCTTGATGTATTACCCCTTCTCAATCGATTCTCTATAACACCCTATGAAAGCTAATGCTTCCAGGGCTCGATGTTCGCCCCCCGGGTCCGCCTGATACCCCCGGAGGACCTAATAGCCGCTTTTAGATCCCTAGGTGCAACCGGTGACGCCCTCCTCGCAGCGTACCAAATCCCAACAATCACAACTCCCTCCTTCCCGGTCCCCGCCGTAACCAGGCGCATCCACCAAGGCACCCTCCGGTTCCTCTCGGACGTCCTAGTCTCCATACCAAGCCACCGCATCGCCACCACCTGGCGTAGCAAAAATAAGGAAGTGTACGAATATAACTACGACCAGCCCAATCCGTGGGGGCCGCAGAATCGACTAGCACATCACGCTGTAGAGATGCCGTCGCTCTTTGGAAACTACACATTCCCAGAGGAGACGCACGAGGCGACGAGTAAAGTGCAGGCAGCGATACAAGATCACTTCATCAGCTTCATTCGAGGAGATGCACCGTTCGAGGCAGCGGAGGGAGAAGCGATGGGGTACGGGCCTGCGGGGAAGGTCGCGGTGGGGCGGAAGAAGGATAGGAGGAATGCTAAGGCTTGGGAGATCCTGGAAGGGTTGAGCAAGACCGAGTTGGTTAGAGCGTACGACGTTGTTGGCGGGCGTATTGGGTTTCATGACTTTGCTCACGCCCAACCCAAACCATGAGGTTAGCGACAAACGGAGGACGAGAGGGAGTCTTAGATGGTACCATTTGATTTTCCCTCACAGTGGATGGGGTGCTAGATTGTTTTTTTGTTTTTATTTTTCCAAAAAAGATTCAATTAGAAGCCGGGAATATACAATACACTTCGTGCATTTGTCATCACTCGACGGCGATATAAAACCCCTTCACCTCACCCTAACACTAAGTCTGATATCAGTTATGATGCGGGGGGGAAGGCTCGAAAGATTTGTACACTACATGATCGAGAAAAACTGCCCAATGCTACTAGGGCCCGATAGTATAGCAGTGGGCAAGAACAAAGGTCCAGAAATAATAGTTCCTTGGGGAACAGTTGTGCCCTTCCAACGAATATTCCATACCAAGACGACGACCGATCTAGTCCCACTGCTCACTCAGGCGTGCCCCAGGTTCAAGTTAACCATACCAATCATTCTCCTCCACACCCTTGATAACATATCCACCGTTCAATACGCCTTTGCTCTACAATCGAAGAGAAGAAATCTAGGAAAGCGCCGCCACAATTAAGCGAGACGGACATGGGTGTAGCTTCACGGGTTATACTCAGGAACTGTTTCGGTTTAGCCGAATTGGCACGCGAGTATACGGTACTGTACCCATTGCGAGTCTTGATCGTCCGGCACCCCGGACAGGAGACAGCGATCCATCGCATCAATCGGAGGCGGCGCAACACCAGCGCCACCGCGAGGATCGAATAGCACGCCTAGACGGTCAGGGACGAGACCCGCCGCGGCAATCAAATATATGGATAATTGAAAATGGGGCACAGGCGTTTCGGGGATTAAGCTGGGGACGGAAACGTTGTAGGAGATGAAATCTTCATCACATCGCCCGATCAGAGTCGATGAAAGTCACAAAGATTTATTTTTGCCGTGGTATTTACTCCGCTCTCTATTGTAAAAAATGGTAAAAAAGGTTACTCGGGTGGGGAACGCCCTCATAGTTGTCGGGTGTACGGGAGCGCGCCCGGGGGCTATCCCGGTGATATCGTCCGTTTACCTATCTATTCTCATGTCTTGGGGAAGAGATTTTCTCCTCTCCTTGAAAAAGGTATGTATCATAGCCCTGGCGTGGTGCGCGCGGAGTATCACTCGGCGGTAGAAAGAGTGGGATGCATCGGGTGTGACCGCCTCGATACCGACGTGCTCTGAGCCGGATTATTACAACTTTTATTGCTTCTAGAACTCTCTATTTAGCACTTGTCGATAGGGGTATCCCAATGGGATATTGAGCTCGATGATTTAGAAATCGGGGTAATAGCCTCGCCGGCTATCAGAGTATGGGAGCTGCTCGTGGGTCCATAGCTTCCATGCGGGGCTTAACATATCTACAAGACTGTAGTCCCGGGAGGACGTCTCAAGTTCTAGGGTAGAGCGCATCCTTCGAAAGGACTAGTGTTCGGAAGGACGACCGTAGGTGCATGTAGTACTTTTGTCCACCATTTCGCTTTGAACGGCAACTACGAATTTCGATCGTGCAGACTCACCACTGCTAACTAGCTAAATTATGTTGCGAAGGCGGCCGCAAACGCCAACCCGCTCTTTCGACCATCAATCGCCCTGTAACTTACCGTCTTTTTCCAAAATATTAGGCAGGAACAGTCACTGCGAATACAGGAAGGTTCATTGGAGATCACACCAATCGCAGTGAACCCCAAGACTACAAGAACCAATTCGAGGATTCTATCATTCGAAACGGCACCGGCAGAACCCTTCGCCCCGGAGAGAAAGCAACAACCACGAAGGCAATTCCTTTTCCAATCGCAATATCTCAGGCTCTCCCCACAATGGATTGCTCAATGCGGCTATCGCAAGCGAGAACGGGGTGCCGCGGCAGGCACCCAAATCAATGTCACAGAAAATCACTCGTGCAGGTGTCCCCGCCGAGTGCTCTGGACTTCCCGGCAACTACTTGCGGAGCGCTCCCACCACGCATTTGTGAGTGCCAGTCGTGTGCGGCCGCCCCTGGCCGCCCGCCCGGATTGAGGTGCCGTACATGGCCACTTCACAATCCTTCCCAGCGCACGGTCAGGTCTCAACCACTTCCTCCTTCACTGCCGATATCACGGTCGTGGCTGCGATATCCCTCTGAAATTAGATGTCCCCTAACTTATGAGGAAAGACAGTAGCGGCCGACGCCCATAGCTTGTTTCCTGACAAGTCCCGCGAAACAGCATCTCCCCTGCTCAGCGGCAGGACCTCAATCTTTTTGGAAAAGCGGGACCCCATTTCACCAAGGCCCTGCAGGAGCCACTATACCCGCCTCCGATACCCCGGGACATAGCCGTGATAGGCGAGTGGAATTACACACGTTTTTCCGGTAGATACACAAGCGTCCCCACGTCGCAGGGGTATCAGATTGAGTTTCGATTATTGGTTTTGCAGTCTGAATCTATTACCGCAGATTGTGTGATTGCTTTATCGGAAGATAGAAATGGTTGTCGGCTCGTGTGCTGCCGTGCACCGCATTGATAGCGATGTGATCGGTAGCGGAAGGGGTGGAAGTTGTATTGGACGAAGTCGTGGAGGGAAGGTGTGGATCAAGTGAAAGAGGATGAGAGTCTATTGACTATATAGGGGTACATTCCATTTTGTATATAGGAAGATATGTATGCTAAGAGGGGGTGAGTATAGTACAAGGTCAGGGCGATGCCCACTCAATCTCAAATAGGGAACTACAACCACACGTGTTTCCATACAACTATACATGCCTCTGCATATAGCCCTTCCAGAAAACTACCCCCTAGATCTATCAAAACACATCGTGTCCCTTGCTTGCATTGCCCCCGTTTCTCTGGCGACACTCGCGGATCTTATGGCCCTTTTTTCCGCAATAGCAGCAACTTCCCTGAAAACGAGGAGAATCAGCAGCTCCCTTCTGTCTCCCGTTATTCCGCTTAATAGCAAGGTTTCTTCTAGTGTTTCTCTGCATCTCTGTAACTCTCTATAATTTCGCCTTAGTAAAAAGAGCCCAACCAAGCACAATCAATTTCTTAGGGTGGACCTCTACCTCACAAGTCAGGAGTATCTTTAGCTTATTGTAGTCAGCGAGCGATGTGAGTGAGCTCAAAGACGCCTCAGCGACCATCGCCCAGGTCCTCCATTCTGCGGTTTCCGGAAGACCGTTGAATATGTGGAAAATGAGTTGCCCATATGTCGGCATCTGATCACACATTGCCAGCTTGTACTCGAATTCCCCAATCCTCCTCAGATATTCCGAAACCGTTCCAGCATCCTCAAGGCGACACTCATAGAGGTCCTTCCACAGGTGATGCAGATTAAAAGGCATCACAGCCTGATACTTGCTCCGAACATCCTCCCATATCTTTTCCGGAGTTGACCAAGCAGAATCATGGTAGCCTGCCGCGATTCCATTCGTCATCGCCAAACGGAGTGTCCCAATAGCCTTGTCAACCCTCCTCTGCTGCGCCCCATACCGGTCGAGCTTCTTCTTGTAATCTCCATCTGTGGCATCCGGATCTGGCTCCTCCAGAATACTTTCCTCCCCAATGGTCAAATCCCATAAACCTTCTATTCTGAGAAGATGTTTCATCCGCCTTGCCCATATGCGGTAATTGGTATAATCAAGTTGCGGAAAGCTCATCCCCAACAGGGATATTGAACCGTCTTCATCCATGGCAAGAGGAGGAACAAACGGACTGAAAAAAAATCGGAAAAATTCAGAGGAAGAAAAGGGGTGGAAAAACTCTCACCTACAGAGTAGGGGGGCGTCGGGATGTGAAAATATTTTTACCAGGTGAAGGACAATAAAAAAGTAGACCCCAATCTCCCTTTACCTGTGCGCGGCTTATAACCCGATACCTATATGACCAGCAACAGCAGAAGGGGAGGGAGCTCGTCTTGGATAAAGCCGCAGATAAAAGGAGTGGACCTTGCAAGCGAAAGAGGACGAAAAGGGCCTATTTATTGAAGGAAGGGGCGGGGCCCAGGCCCAATATACAGACGGAAAGATATGGATGCCAAGACGCAGTACAAGGCCAGGGCAATGCCCAGTCGATCCCAAATAGGGAAACCACAACCACACATGCCTCAGCACACCGTGCTATCGGAATCGTCTCGATCGTGCAGTAAACTGCTGGTTTCCCCGGAGGGCCCGGGTCTCGCTTTCATTGCACCACGATATCATACCGAGAAACCCAACTGATTCGACAATTCGATACTCGCCGCCTAGATAGGTAGAATTTAGTCCACCGTTTGGATATCCCCTTCCAGAGTAAGCTACTTAGTAGCCATGATAGAGCATATCTATACATCTTTTATCTTTCCTCCCNNNNCCCCCCCCCCCCCCCAGAGCCAAGTTCGCAAAAACAACAGCCCAAACGTCAGAGATACCTCTCAGAAAAATGTAACCATCCGACATATGATACCCGCATTTCTCCCAACGCCCCCCGACATGCCAGGCCTCCGAGGTGCCGCACTCCAACCTCCGCCCTTCATAGCCTCGCCCAAAAGTACAGTACATCCAACCATAGTTCTAAAAAAACCGCTCTATCAAGTAGTAAAGAACGTACCGTACACCAAGAGCGGAAATCCCACCCGTCAAACTGCCATCGATCATTACTCGTCACTCGACGTCCAATTGTAGCACACACGATGAGGGTTTTTCTTCAATTCTTGTTTACGACAGTATTGCTAGGCTATAGCGTCCCATCCAAATATTCGAGAAATGTGAATACACTGGTAACTTAGCGGCAGAGTAATCCATGGCACTGGCAAGGCACGAATCCGAGGCCACTCCACTCAACCTACCGGGTATGCACCACCGAGTGGGGGAAAGGGAAAAATGTGGAACAGAGGCGACGCATGGGCAAACCATGGCGGGGGGAAATAAGGCCAGAGAGATGATAAAACAAAAAAACACTCCAAATGTATTTGGTTACCATGATGACTGGTTGCTCAAGGTGGTAGTGCCCACTCTCTCGGGACGTGTGCGGACAATTAGGTAGGCCAACCCTGAGTAAACCACCCAAAGAAATGTTGGCAGTGGGGCGACAAACATCCAGAACGGAGGGAGGAAGATCACAAGCTATCTTACCAAACACCTCCGGATGGGTAAGACATCCATGGCCCCAGACAACAGCAAGATGGGCACCCAACTATGGCGCCACTCCCCACCTCTCTCCAGGGATACCCCTACCAGTTACTATATCACAGAACCGCATATTAAAAATACATATTCACAGCTCATCACCCATACCACACCAATTCGTTTATAGCCCTGTTTATTCATATACTATACCTACCCTTCCTCCCTTCTCCCAGCGTATAAACAGTGAATAAGGGGGGAATACTACCAAATGAATAAAGTAAAGAGTAAAACGACAAAAAAAACGTAAATACAAATGCCCAAACACCTCCGATGATAACATTGCCCTTTTCAATTAACAATGCATATGATACCCAGACCGTAATCTTGAAAACAAAACGAATCCACAAAAAACCAATTTTTTTCAAAAAAGAAACCCTCCCGTCGTAGCCACGACGACAAGCGCCTGGAGGTTTATCTACTTCTCATTTCCCATAACCACCGCTATCGTCATCATCTGGCTCACTGCTATCCGTTTCATCATCTCCACCCCCACTCACACAACCGGGGCTATGTCCACCGCCCACGGTCCCATCTCTACCCGCAACAGCGCGGGCCTTGCGTCTAGGCGCTTCATATGCAAGAGCCGTCCTGACTCTCTTCCGCTTCCCCAGGTTTCCGTTCTGTGCGGCAATGAATTCTTCCTCTTTGGTCGTCTTTGGTTCGGCTTCAGTCAATGAGACGGAGATTGGCGTTTTGTACGTCTTTCCGCGGACCCGGGGTCTTCCATGGTCCGTTTCAACGGAAGATCTATTATCGTGGTAAGCCGGGCTTGTAGAGGTCGGAGGCAGCGGATGCGGCCCTGGCCGAGTCTGAAATACAGTATACATAGGGGCAGTTGATTTGAAGTGCGTTACAGCGAGTGCGGAATGCTTCGCACCACCAGGAACCTTAGAGAGGGCCTGGAAGGCGTTTGAGTGATAATTGTGCCCGCGATCAGAAGTTGCGCTCACAGCAACATCCTCTGCTTCGCTACATTCGACCGCGCTATGAGTCGAGGTCCCCGGGTTGGCCAACAAAGGCTCACCACGGCTAACAGGGTTAGCTGTGTTTGAAGTCTCAACTCTCAACCCTGATCCACGTCCAGGCCTGCCCGGCCCACGGGTCCCCCTTGCCCTTCCACGTGCTCTACCTCTTCCACGAGACCTTGGTCTCCCCCTCCCAACACCTTCATAATCTCCAGGATTGCTCTCCGCTGAATCGTATATTGGAGATTCCGATCGCTGCCCATTAACCCCCCCATTCACGAGCGGCGTAAATGAGTCGCTTCGTCCAGCGCGTCCGTCGGGATAAAATCTGGTCGGCGAGACCGGTTCGGATTGCGTCGTGGCAGGCACCAACGATGATGGGCCTGGGCGACCGTAGAAATCTCTCTGTGTGGATACTAGGTTCGGTTCCTGCGAGACAATATTAAGGTACTCAGCAAGCCGCGCACCGCGAAACTTTATCTTCAGACAATCCGGCGACGACCTTAACAAGGTGCCACTAATACTACTAGGTGGTGTTCTGTTAGGGTCTACCTTTGGCTTTTCGCCCGCTCTCGGGCGCGCAACATTATCTGCAGAATGCGTCCGTGATAGCGCCTGCGCTGAGGCTTGATCTTGGGTAGCGGTAGAGAGAAATAGAGAGGACGGTGCGTTCTTCGGAGGTCTCCCGGGCCTCTTCTTTTGAGGAACGGCGGAGGTAGGTGGTGGAGCAGAACCAGCTCTGAGCTGTTCTAGCGACTCCCCGGACCTTTCTTTGTCAGCGGCGGGCTTCCGACGCCTGGTCACCTTCGGCTGAATAGTCTGGACCCGCTGGTCAACGTGCTCATATCCGGGATATAGCACCATTTCAACAGCTTTTTGGCGACTGCGCAGTTCCCGCCCTCTAATAGAATACTTGCCAGCTTGCTGTTCATCCGCATTCTGCTTCCCGCGCTTGTCAATAGCGGGGTCGTAAGAAAACCCATAAAGTTCAGCTTCTTTCTTGTCCTCCCAGACAACCGGGTCCTCCGGTTCCAGTGGGTTGCGGGCGGCCCTAGACTTTCCCTTCCTGCGCCCTCTAGCGGTTTGGCTAATAGCTGTACCTTCCCCATCTGGGGTACTTGCCTCCTTGCGCTTCGCAATCTCATCAATCATCAAATATTCCACCTGTATGTCAGCCAAAGCTTCAGCAATTTTCTCTTCCACAAGAAACCTCTCCGCTGGGGTTTTCGAATTTTCCAGATATTCCCGAAATGTGGAGATTGGCGTGATCGGAGTAAATAGTATATCTTCAACAGACCTTCCCTCTGGAAGCCGGCCAGTCGTAATGGCAGACCTCCGAACCTCAATTTCCTTGTCAACATCTTCCGGTTTGATGCTCAGGTAACCGGGGAGCGATTCAGCCACCTTGGACAAGGCCGCGCCCACTCCAGATGCTGCGGGTGCCATCTCCTGGATTACCCCGTCACCCCCCACCACCACCTCTCCACCCCCATCAACTGCACAATCTTCCCTTTCTACCTCCAATTCCCCGTCAAGTTCCTCTCCAGCATCGCCCTCCTCACCTTCATCTTCCTCATCATAATCTCCATACTCATCTTCTTCCTCCATCTCCCCTTCAGACACCAATGATTCATCTTGAACGTTGTTAGCGCAAAGTTCGCGGTGCTTATCCATGAATTCTTCGAGACTCATTCTGCGGTCGCCAGCGTTCTTTTTCTCAAGACAGGACAAGATTTGCTCTACAGTCACAAGACATGTAGGACAAGGCAATTTGTTAGATGATGTCCGATGTCCGGGTGAGTTTCTATGAAACATCCCGAGTTAGTAGCCCTTCCTGATTAGTAAAATAATAATAATAAAGGAGGCCATACCCCCCGCCTCTCGAAGAAATTTCGGAATGACTTCTCTTCTTCCTAATAGTAGGTACTAGGTTATTCGGGTTAAGCATTTGTAACAGCACACTAGCAGCAGCATTAACCTCATTGGTAGTACCAGAATCCTACACAACATTAGTAAAAAAAACATTGCATACTAAAAGGGAAAACCAACCGGATCTTGGGCTTCCAACTGAACCCTGATCTCAATCCGTTCACGCGGGCTAGTGATTTTAGCAGGACTACCAATACCGCCGGCTACAATTTCTGCATCCCGGCGTTCTAGCTTTGGGGACGGTGGTCCGTCCCGGACGACTAATCTTGTATTACTCTCACGTGATTTGGTGTTATTCTCCTACACACATTTAGTACCAATCCATCCCCGTAAAGTAAGTAGCAACGTGACATCACCGGCCACCTACCTTAACCATATTACCCCCCGTATTCGCATTGTTCCTCTCGCTTATATCCGCATTACTAGGCCCTAAAGGTGGTCTGCGCCCGGAATAAATATGCAAGACCTCCGAAGCCCTGCCAGTCCCTAAACACTCAAGCTCTCGTACTGGAGAAGCCCGGCTTCCAGGGGCGGATTCACCACCCATGCATAGTGCACGACGCGAGCCCGCGATCCCATTAACGGTAGTAGCGGGTGTTGATGCTCCAGCATTTGTGGGTGATGCTCGGCCGGAAGGAGTGCCCTCAGTTGCACCATCGCCATTCTTTTGCAGCTCAGCAAGCAGTTGATTCGATGGAGACTCGACGACCGCATCATTGTTGGGCATGACATCTAGTAGTGAAGCACCTGACTGAGAAGGCACATCAGGCATATCCTCATCTCGGGTCTCCGGAGCCATAATAACATTCTTCCCGGCCTCCGCGCTAGGATTCCCAGTAGCCCGCTCACCGCTCTCATCCTCACTAAACCCTCCCATAGCAGCCCCAAGTAAAAATGCCGCCGCCGCATCAACCGATGACACATCCACAGGTGTATCTGGTCTCTCGGTGGCTTCGTGCATATTTGTTTTGACATTCAATAATGGACCGAAATCCTCTTCGAAGGCTAGATTGGTTGTTGGAGGAGCAATAGGAGGGGGAGGGGAGGTAGATGTATGAATACCTTCAGTTGCTACGGGCTCCGGTAGATGAGGGGGATGGGGGAAGGCACCCGACCCTGAACCCGCAGCGCTCACAGGGGAACTAACATCACCCTTTCTCTTCTCTTCCCGCTCCTTCTGTTTTTGGCGGAGCTGTCTTTGCTTGTTCGGGCTGATATGAGGATTGCGTGTTTTCTTACGTCGCCTCTTAGCCGAAGTAGTATCGCAGTTTCTACTAGCGGAGGGTGAGGACATCCTATCCCCGCCATTGAGCGCTGAGGTGTAAGAACCCTGGCCACCCGGTGAAGAATTGGTAGATAAAGGACCGGGCAGGACATTCCCCTCATCCTCATCTCTATGTCCATAATCACTATCATCATCTTGGTGATCTTCATCAAGATGCTCTTCATCCTTTTTATCAGCCTCATCAACTAGAGACTCTTCGTCATCGTCACTAGCAAACAATTAGAAACACAGTACATAATTGTTATTATTTTTACAAGAATAATAAAGATACACATACCGAGCATCAGGAATAGGTGGCGGCGTCGCCATACGTTTAATAGAATTTTCGGGGCTCCTCCGGTGGTCCCGGGGAGCTTCACCGTCGTGGCCTTTATCTTTACCATCATTCTCATCTTTCGCCTGTTTGCCCCGCGTAACCATCGGGCTGACTATAGTAGTGGGACTTAGAGCCAAGCCCTCACCTCTTTTCGGGGCGGATCTGGAAGACCTTCGCTGGCCTGTAGAACCCTGCTCAGAAGTCATGGGCAGTGGTTGTTGGGTCTCCAATAATGAAGGTAATGCCAGACTCTTGCGGGAGCGGGTGGCTCTTGTAATGACCATAGGTGGAGGGGAATTAGAAGCTTCGACCATTGATTTTGTCCTGCGACGAGCCATAATTATGTCGGTTGAAGAGACGGAAAAAAAAACAGAAAGGCTCTTAAACAAGGAAATACGAATTAGGGTTAAGAAGCGGGCAGTAAATAGAGGTGAAGGATGGAGTTTACGGGGATATTAAGAATGATGAGTTGAGGTTCCACAACTTGTATGGATGAGTAGGGAGTTGGGAGGTGAGACAAAAAGCAAGGAAGTGTAACTTTGCAAGTAACGGGGGTGACGGGAGTCAAGAAAAAAAAAAAGTGGTAGCGATGGCGAAAGGAGAGTAGAGAGTGGGTAGTAAATGGGGGAGGAGAAAAGGCAGCTGGGGATGAAGAATCTAACCCTTCGGAGGATGAATAAAGAGAAGAGAAGCAGCAGTAAAAGGAAGAGAGTATGCAAATCCGTGTTCGGTGCTTGCTCAAGTGCAGCAGCGGAAAGCGACGTAAGTTGACACCGAACAGTAAAAAGACCCGAGAGGGTTAAGCGGACAATGAACAACCGTTGAGGGAAAAAAAAAAGAGGGATGGAAGTCTCGGCTTAAAAATCAGTTCCCAAGTGGCGGAAGCCTTTACAGAAAATAGAATGCGTGGGAATTCACCCCAAGACAAGGGATCGTGAATAGTGTATAGAAGGAAGGGAGAGGAAAAAGAAAAGATTTAAAGAAGCAGCGAGTCAGAGTTGACGACCGTTGCTCCAGGAGCGAGTCGATATCTCAAAGGGACAGGCTACACGGAGGTAAAGCCAAACAATCAGCACATCATCCAACGCGGCAGTAAGTGACAAAATAAAGCTCACTGATGATAAAGAAGGATGAGAAGGGTTATACCAGCTTCTCCGAATACTCCTATCTCTTACCGAAAGGAAGGGGCAAAAGATCTCTGATCTTGAAGAATTCACGAAAGAAAGACAGTTACTATACCTTAAACCCTAACGAAATTCCGTAAGGCCACCGAAAGCCAGCAACTTCCAATAGTTAGTGCAAACCGCACGCGTACAATATTCCGGGGAAGCCGAAAAAATAGATGGCCGAGCTACTCGGGAAAGAGAGGAGTATAAATAGAAACAAAACAAAAAGTACAATATCACATAAAGCCGGAATTCGCAGTTACCATTAAAATGCGCCCATCGACTAGCTCTGTAGCATAACGCGGCGATGACAGAAACAAGAGAAACGGGGGGGAGATCAGGAGAATGGCAGAGGAACAGAGTACTCACACAACAAAAAAGACCATAAAGAACTTTGATCCCACAAAAGTCCCGAAGTGAGCGTAAAAAAATTATAAGAATAAACGACCCACAAAATTATCGGTTCGTCGCCAGAGGAAATGGGTGAGGTTGCAAAGAGAAAGAAACCGTCCGGGGCACGATATATCAGCGCCGGATCGGTATTCCTAGGAATGCCAAGACCTGCAGAAGACTTGAATCCCGAACCACGGTTTGGCGCACGTTGGGGTTTGATCTGGGAAGGAGCGCTGTGGTGGACCGGGCCAGGTACGTTTAGAAGAAAGAAAAGTCTTTTACCAAAGCGATCTTGCCCCGACAAATGAAGGGCAAGAAGGAGAAGGAGGAGCAAGAGATTGAGATATACCAGTTATGATAGTACCGCAACTGCTAGGCATATGCGACAGTCGGTAGGCGTTACCACAGCTCTACTCAAGGGTTGTCCGATTCGCCTCGTATCCCTCACGGCTGGATCAGGGACTGTCCATTAACTCACAACTTAACGCTAAATTTAAAGCCAGAAAGCTTTAGGATATCTCTTATGATCTAGCACTGCCGGGTAACTCGTACTACCAACAACACCTTTGCCCTCACCACACATCACTTCCAATACTAGACTTACAAAAGAGAGAAAAAAATTCAAGAAATTCACACCGGACAAACATCGAAATGGTGCAAGGCAACAAGAAACTCTCCAAGCCCCTAGCCAAGCAGAGCAGCAGGCGGTGTGGTCCCCCCTTCCTTCTCCTACCCTTCAAGAACGAGTCGAATCCCCACTAACATACCCGTTAAACCAGAACGAATGCCGGTATAACCAAAAAGGGCCACAAAACCATTGCCCCGAAGAAATCCGCATTGGTGAAGGCCAATAATTTGAAGAAGGTATTCCGCCCACGAAGAGACGGAGAATAAATCACGGTGTCTAACCGATTGGCTGTGAATAGAAAGTGACGGCACAATTGACAGCGGGTACAGAGCGCAGTCTTGCCGAGCGGGCGGGGCACTTGGAAGTTTTGAAAGGTGGAAAGAAGGACAGGAAGGAGAAGGAGCAGAAGAAAGCGGGGGTATAATGCGTTATCTACGGTGGGGGGAGAGATTGGCACAGACGGAGGCCATTGAATTGTGCCAAAATAATGGCCCTTGGGGTTATCAGGGAAATGTTTTTTTTTTTTTGTTCTTGTTCTTTCTCTTCTTTTCCTTCATTCTTCAGTTCCACAACTTTGATACGTAGTGCATATTTTCGGGGAGATGGGTATGATACACCGTAGTCCTTATAGAGGGGAATAAGTTACTCAAATGTCCGAATTGGATTTGTGTTTTTTCTTGGTGCCTTTACCACTAAAAGAAGCGCGGTTCCAATCCGGCGACTCGAGTGGGTGGAAAGGAGGAAAAAGAAAAAACGAGACCAAGACAAGCTCCCTAAGCCTCACTTACGCACTGGAGCACCTCCACCCTGCAGATGTGCTAGCTCCCGCAGCAACAACAACCAGCAAGCCCGCACGTCAGAGAATTTCACAACCCATTACGGCAATGAGGCTCCACTCAACAGTACTCGTGCAAGTAAACCCATCCAACTTGATAGTAGCTCAGAGTGCCCGGGCTACCGGTATCGTAGAATTCCCTTACGGATCCCGAAAGAAAAAGAAACCATCACTCGCGTGTGAATTCAATTTGCACTTGAGCACAGGGCACTCACTCACCCGCCCACCAAGCTTTTTAGAGCAAGACAGCACAATACGGTAGCCCAACTAGAACAACCCAAACCTCCAAACCACACTGTCACACTGCCGGTACAGTACGCTACCGACCTCACGGAATCCCTGCTGCCTCTGTATCGAGAACTGCCCGAAAGAATGCACCCTGCGGCTGTCACCGCCCAAGATAGAACACCCCTCCCCCACAATGACAACCATAAAGGTCCCGGTACCGTATCATAAGCAATCATTTCGTCACATACATACCCTGTACGGCATTCCAGTGCGCCGGACCCTTTACAGACGGATACATGGTCCATCATTCGGGTCCCTGGCCTCGCCAGAGGGGATCCAGGGGGAGGGAGCACGGGAAGGGAGTGCATAAACCCCCCGCCACGCCAAAAACATGCAAGTACCGTAGTCCACCGTGCATCAACACGCGAGAGCGGAAAGTCCGCATTAGTGATGCTGCACAGTGAGCCGGGGGGTAAAAACCTCCGATCCGCCCGGGGGCTCTGTCACCCAATTCAACCTCCTCGTCTTGGATCTGGTGAGCCCGGCTGGGCTTGGTGATCCGGGGAACCAAGGTGAGCACCCACACAGCACACTCAAACATCCGCCAAATAAACACGGTTACCCCTAAAACCGTTCTGGGTGGGCTTGCACACCCGCCACGCTTTTGGATTCGTGTCATTCCTTTATGTCCTTGCCCGGCAATGGCTTAAGCTCTGGTTTTTAAAACACCGCGAAACTCCTGAATCCGTGATGTGTGGCCCTTTCCTAGCCATTTCGCTCGTGATGGATAATAATAGATGAACGGAGGGGTCCGGCCTTGAAGATCTTGGACCCTTTCCCATCAGATTCCAGCGGGTTTGCATGGTGGTGGTGGCAGTGGTCGGGATATATCCCGTTATCGTAATGCCAGCATGATACACAGTGAGGCATGTAAGTGTGCAGACAGCCATGAGAAGGGCAGAAGAGAGGGGGGCGGGCGGAAGCAGCGTACAGCGCCTGCATCCGAGCCACCCGGGGCGACTGCCGGGTTTCGTCCCATCTCACGAGCAGTCCGGGTGGTGGTACCGGTACTCGAGTACCGGTATCATGCTAGACTCAAATTGAAATGAGGAGTACGGTACTCGAGTAAAAAGCGAACCCTGGACGTGGGTGCTTTGACCCCCTGCTTGGTTGTTCGGTACCGTACGTGATCGTCTGTATGTGGACGAATGGACGAAATGATCGGGGAGGGAATCAAATGTCCATCGAGACACTCCCACTCCGAGATGATGGACGGTAGCCAATGCCCCGCCCCGCCGGCCACTGATTTTATAGTAACAATATGTGTGTGAACATCGATGTCTTGGCTTTTGCAGCACTGTACGGTAGTTTATATGCTTGGGGCAGTTCGTAAGGTATCATACTGTAATTTGCCAAACACCTAAGGCACCTCTACAAGGTAAGAGCCGCTTCTTTGGGCTCATGCCTTAGGAACCAGAGGAAAATATATGTGGTAAAAATTGTCTGGTGGTTACTTAAACCCTCCACAACTGTGTTTTTACTTTATTTTTATTTTCAAACTGCAGTCTACAAGGTTTGCACATTCTACCCTTCAAACAATGCGCCGCCAAACGTTACAATCCCTTCAAAGCTAAACAGCCCCTATAGTGGTGGGCATTGGAAATATCACGATGGACAAAAAAACAGATTATGATATACCCGTGTGTATAGCTTCCTCCGGTCCAAACAGTAAAGATAAATGGAAACCCGATACTTCACGAGCACGGCACTTCTGCCCACCCAATGAATTGCTGTTACATGGCGAAGGAGGGCACCCTTCCCATTTTTTCCCCTTGCTACCCAAGTTACAGTACCGTACAGATATGATACAGTGCAAGATAAGGTCACACCCGTGCGGACGGACACTACAGCCCCCACAAATCTCAACACCGGAACTCAACGAAATGACCGGGGCCCATACAGTGCCCACGAAAAAAAAGCGAACAGAGGGGTAGATTCCCTATGCTGGTGCAATGCTAGCTAGTAATGGATGGTTGCAACAACCTGATAAATTGACACCCTACGGACATTTCGGCAGATATCTACAGAACCAGAAGCTTGTCTTTTATACCGAGAAGTATATACGCCCACCGCCTAGGCCACCACGGCGTTCCATGCATTGAAGATATTATACCACTTTTTACCCCCTCCAATCCCCATACTCCTCACCATCCCATCCCATGCTCCAAATCAATCGCCATAACAATCCCACCCCATACAACAGGAGTCCCCACAGTTCGCATACAACCAGCGGGGATGTCGACCGTACAATCAAACACTCCCTAAAAGAATATATGTAATAGCGCTAGCCCGAACCCACACTGCCCAATGCCTATCGTTTTATAACACAATTAACTCGCCAGTCACGCCCCTGCTCCCCCCATCCCGATAACCCGGACCACCCAGCCACCCGTACCCTCTCCGCAACAACAAAACCCGACATGTGCGTGACGTTTTGGCCATCGGGTAGCCGGGCGCGACCGCTCGTAGGGATGTGCTTGTGGGGTCGTTGAGATTCCCCCTTCCGGATAGGGGTATGATAAGCCCGGTAGAGGAGGCAGCGCGGAGACGAAAAAGGGAAAAATAAAACAAAAAAATATATATCATCACACATCTAGATATAAATTGTAATATCCAGCGCTTTGCCGCGATGATCACAACTTCTGTCACAGCATTCCCTTGTACGGCAGTCCAACTTGCTGAAAAAAATGAACAATACTTTCCTCCCTCCGGACCGGGGGGCGAGGGAGGAAGAAGGAAAACAATTCACGAGTGGAATACCGTATCATACAGCACCATACCTTTATCCACCGAGAGGAAGAGAGAATCAAGAATGGGTAGGGAGAGTTGGCTATTTCTATCCCTCCTTCCCAGGCCCTGAACGAGCTCATTATACACACCCAATCACCTTAAAAACCGCAGCGAGAATGAGCGTATGGGATCAGTATAGTACGATATGTAAAAGCGGGTCACCGGCAGCTTCACTATATCACGGCTTGAGCAAAATCGCCAAACACGAGATCAAGTTCCGCCGCACTTTTGTATTATAACTATGATAACCGCAGTGGGCGGCTGTGATGCATCACCGGGAATGAAATAAATCATCGCGGTATCGTATCGTATCGTATTTCCCTACTCAGCACCACTGCGACCTACATCGCACCTGGAAGGGAAGAGAGAAAAGAAGCCCACTCCCGCAATCCCCCCGTCGATGTACAAGAACGGAAGAAAAAGAGAAAAAGCGAAAATTGAATACACGGATACCGAACTACGCGACAATACTCCAAGCTATGATAGCACGTCCGCGTGCACCCCGCTCTTCCCACTGCTGGGAGAATCGGAGAATGGGGTTGTAGATAGCACGGCACATATTTCATTGCGGCTCGTCGGGGGCCGTGGGTTACAAGTGTACGGTACAGTACAGTGGTATCATTGGGTGTCTCACCCAGCCGGTGCGCAGAGCGGGACGGCGCCGCTGGAGAGAGCCGCAACCACCGCACTTGACCGGGTTCCGAGCGGAGCGGTCTAAGCTTCGCAGCGCGCAACAGCGGGTACGGTAGCCTTGTCGTGATGGCGTAGGGGTCAACTTGTGGTGGGTGTAGCATCCGTGAGAGCAGCGTAGCCGGGTGGGGATGTCAAGAGTGATACCAGATGCGATGGCTAGGGATGGGGTTAATATCTATGCAAGGGGCTTTGTAACTTGGAGCTCTATCTGATTTTGGGTGGTGGTGCAAAAGGGCTGGTAGAGTCGAGCACCGGTAGGCTATGGTGCTGTACTCTTGTAATGGACAGATCTGGAGATATGTGGTTATTGGTGGTTGCTGTGGATGTTACTCGGCTGTACTCTACAAGCCCCTAGCATGAACGGACCGGAAATGGGGGATCCCGCACTCTGAACTTTTGAATGACAAATCATCCCTGCTTATCTGAGCGCCCATACAAAGTTTTGACTCAGGATCCCCGCTGTTTCCGGTCCATTCATGCCAGGGACCTGTACTGTACCATCTTGGCGCCAAGGTCACGATTGCTCACTCACTCAATTGAGTCAGTACCATATCGCACTCACCCCACCCAGCGAGCCGACATCTGTAGATCCCAGACAACGGGAAGGCATAATTCGATTACATACTTTAAAAGCAAAGGTAGAGAATGTAGAGAGGACAAAAAACTCCCCAAAATATAGACTAAACAAGAGTTATAATACTGGCAGACCAACGACTACAATGCCACCGCTCTCGCCTCCTCCCCTCCAGAACTGACCTCCTTGCCCTTCAACCCGTCATGGCTTCCTGAATCACCGATCCGCATTCGCTTAGCAACGTACCTCTGCGCCAAAACGCCAACCGCAAGTCCCACTGCTTCCTCAACCCACTCCACAATCCACTCTCGCGGATCGATGCCACCAATGTCTATTATGTTCCTAATAACGTCTGGCACGGCCCACTCACCCGGCGCGGCATCCGCTGGGGGCGGGGCGTCGAGCCATTCTAGCCATTGGGCGGGGAGGGCTTGGGATACGGTTGAGTAGGAGATGCCGTGAACAGGGTCGAAGAGGTGGATTGCGAAGACGACGACTTGATCCTCTTGTTCTTCCGGGTCCTCCTCCCTGGGCGTTAATGAAGAGGGCTGCTGGGAGTGGATTGTCGGCTGGATGGCGAGAAATATATTTGATTTTCTGGTAGGGTTATCCTTGCTTGTGGGACCTATGGATGCATCCGATGTTTGCAGGAACTCTTGTGCATAGGATTCTGCCGCAGCGCTTGCAAGTTTAATTCCTTCTTGCAAGCCAGCTGTAGCGTGCAGGTCTCGCCTTTCCATTCCTTTATACCAGGGTCCGCCAAAAGCACCATCTAGAGATGAGCGCGGCTTTGACCCCCCGCCGCGCTGCGCAACAAGGAGGTCACCGCCTTCCACCTGCTGCATCACCCGGTCGAAAACTCCATAAACGACCGTGTCAATAAACGGGTAGTTCTCGATATCGTGCGTAATGTGAATACGTAGCTGCTCGTGGGAAGAAATTGGTGGGGCAAGTGTGTGTAGCAAAGTGGTAAATGTTGGGAGGGCTCTAGATCTCACGTCTCCAGCTGAAACCTCGGCTGTTAGCTACAAAGTATAAAACCTCGTAGTATGACGTATGGAGGGCAAAACAAACCAAGGCCCCGAAGAGCACCAGCATTCTCCTTAACCTGCTGCGCCCACTTCTTTCCCTCCTCACTCTGCTGCAGCTCCTTAACGACCCCTTCTGCAGTCTTAACTGCGGCGGTAGCAGTATTCGTCGCCGTCTCCCAAATACTTCCCCACCCCCACCCTCCGCCTCCTCCGCCAGTAGCTTTGCTCGTATTCGACGCGGAAGAAACACTAGTCGGTGGCTCAGCGACATTCACCAGGGTGGCCGCCGACCCTTTCTCCTTAAGCGTAGGAGTATTATCTCCTCCCCGCCTAACATCTCCACTATCCCTCCTCACCGGAGGAATTCCATACCCGCTGTACCCATCCCCGCTATTGCGACCCATGGGTGTACGAGACCTCACTCCAGGCGTGGAAACCCGAGGCGTGTGCGGACGAGAAGAAGTTTTATGGCCGGCGGCAAGGGATTCAAGGCCTGCGAGGAGGTCCTGCTCATCTTGAGCGGATGGCGGGGGTCGTGATGTTGAGGCATCTTCGATGCCTTCGAATAGCTTGTCGATGTCTGCACCTGGCTTTTGTGTCATTGCTGTTTGTCTCTTTTATCAAGAATTAGTGGGGGGTGGGAGGGCTGGAAGCGAGGGGGAGTAGCCGTACAGCAAGGCTTCGTTGGTGGATGGTGCCGTTGCGTGAAGCTAATCACGGATGTCATGTGATGTTGACTCGTGCCAAGACATTAGTACAGGCACCCTGAGCTCTTTGGGACGAATATAAAGTTATGGTGCAAGTACGATTTGGTTACCGCTCGGCATAACACTTTGCAGTTATCACTCCTTGTACAGTACATTGAAAACAGTTGAATTGTGCTTTTCCAATTGCAATGTTCGCCTTCCCACCATTAATCATGCGTCGCACAACCAAACCCTCTCGTCGCACATCCAGCTTGTACTTGAGTGCTCAAGGTGTGTTGTACTATACTCTAGTAAACTAACGCATAATTTGGGCCACCATGATAACGTCCCTTGGGACAAAAATGATGAGAAAAGCAAGCCTGCCACTATATGGCGCAGAATGCGCGTAAAGCTTAGCCAATTCAGATACAGTAAACCTCTTCAGGAAACTCCCCCCTAAAAATGTAAAAACTTTGGTAGAAAAAACACTCTGTGACAAATTATTCCCAGAATATAGCACTAGGGGGCAGCTCTTTTGCAAATCCTGCCCGCTAACCGAGCCACACCTTATTCGACGTCTCTAGCGTGGTTTCAGGTTAGCCCAAACAATGCGGTAGGCGTTCTCTGAAGAAGCAACTCAAAGACGCACAGCGGTGAGGTGGAAAAAATGAGCGTGGATAAGAAGGGGAATGAGAGGACAGAAGTAGTGGAAACGGTGATCGATGGATGTTCTACCTAAGGACTGACTAAGAGATACGTATCTCCAAAGTGCGAACAATCATGGAAAAACAACGAACTCAAATGAAGCAAACCATCTTGACAAATCATGATCCTCCACGATCTCCAGCAGTCCAGAAAGAACCTGAACCGGACTACCATATGCCTAATGGCATAGGGTATGAAAGAGACGACACAAAACCTCTAACAGTGGCCCATGTCCTATGCCTACCGGCATAGGATGTGAAAGAAACAAAACACTGCTTTTCGCCTCTTTACCGCATACCACAAAAGCTCACGCCCTATAACCGCATATCCGCCTAACCCCATGCCCTATAGGCAATCCAACATTCTCAACAAAGGGTGCGTATAAATACACCCACACTAGAAATTTCCCGAGTTTAGCATCTCATCCGCTAGAACATTGTGCATGACCACAAGCACCCGACACGAGAATATTATTTACATCTACGGTGAGTTTGGTGATCATCCAAATCAAATACTATTTACTAACGAATAGCGGGCTCAATTCAATAGCTATTCCCCTGCCTAAGATCATTTACGAGGTATTCGATTATGCGGGACAGAATGGGGAAACAGACGAATCACAGTTCTATAGCCCCAACGATGCCCTTCTCAGCTACTTTTCTCAGTTGAAGAGAAGTACAGTACATTGTGGTACCACTGTACAAACATCCAACACAGCTGAAATCAGTCGACTTCACGACAATATTCCTTGTTAGGCACAACAACATCCTGTGATTTTCGTTGAAGTCAAGTCCCCAGGAGCCTTCGCCATATCTCTAGTCGCGAGGAAGCAGACCTACAAATGCGTGAAAGGTTTAAGCGTTTTTTTTTTGAGGATGTTGAAATCGGGACCCATACGGGACGAAAATTTGTATCTACCAGCTCGACAGGGTGAGTCACCGGCTGTCCAATCATCATTCCTAGCGACCCAGAATTGGTAACCGACACAAAGCGATGGATCGCTAGAGCATGGATGTCATGACTCCGGAAGGCGGAGAGCAGCTTCGTGGGGCTGTTCGGCACATCAAAGAGATGTCAATCCAACTCCCAAGGTACTGTCTGCTTTTGGGTTAAGGGCTTCTGCTGATAGCATTAGGACACAAACATGGAAGGAGCCCATAGTCTACGGACCGATAGAAGGCGAATGGGTGGGTATAAGGGGGGGTGGGGGAAAAGGCACCGATATAAAAAAAAAAAAGAAGAAAAAAATGGTCGACAGCTATGTGCGGTAGTTTTACTAGTGTGGCGTGGCACCTCACTCGTCCTTACTCATTTTTGTTGGATGTTTACAGTCTCCTGTAGCGTCGCGGATTCTGGGGTCGCAAGTCACGATAGTTGCTAGTTTATCAATACATAAAAACAGGTTTGGCAGCATAAAAAATGGGCGTGTGCTTCAGCCAAGACAAGGCGATGGACGTTGACTTTGCAATGTTGCACCTTGAGGGAATCTAAAAACCGGGGAAGATGTGCCTGAGAGACCAGCTGGATGAGGGGCGGTAAAGGAAGAGGGGGGTCCTTTGGCCGGCTTGTCAGATGATATAGCCAAATAAGGTCTGCCCCGGGACCACACCTATCTGCCTTGAGGGCTCTTTCCTGTTTCTTCCTGCGCTTCTGCTTATATTCCCCCTCCCTGCCCTTGCGTCAATTAATTGCCTATACGACGTGATCCTTTCCTCCTCTGTGGGTTATACGGGCTATCTCGGGTTGAGGTTGGGTCGCATTAGCTTTCATACCTCATAGCCCTCTCAACCCAGTTCCCACATGTCTCACCGTCATTGTGCCAGAGATTTCTGATACTGTCGACTAGCCGCGTAAAGCCAATGTTAGCTTCCCTCTCATCTCCAACAGGCTGGCGAAGAGCTCACCAGTCAGGTCAATAAAGACGGAGAATCCCTCAGACACCGCTATCTCCCCAGAGTAGACTGATGAAGTGAGCAGACATCCGGGAATTCGTCGTACCCACGCACACCTACGGCACCACAAACCCCTTCCAAAGACTTGCTTCCACAAACAAGAGCTCCAAGTACCCCCATGCTAAGTCCAGCTTCATGGTTAGCAAATGTGCAGGGAGGGCGGTGCTGGAAGGATACGTGCGAGAAAGGGGCCCAACGCCTGACCTTTCCTGCCAGGTCCTGCGTCCCCAGCCCTCACCTCCCCACCCCTATCCCATCTGATGGCATCCGAGCTTCCTACGTTATTTCCTCAGCCAATTATTATAATCACCCTATTGTCGTCCGTTAGCCGAATTGAGCCTGGGTGCCTGGGAAAACCGGGTTTGCCAGGGCCATGATGTTATACCGCTAGGTCGTGGTCCCGGCGGTACCTGCTGTGCTGCCTCCGGAATTATATTCGTGAAGTTTTAACGAAAAAAATGGAAATTGGACAAAATTAACTAGAGTATCGTAAGGAATAATAGGAATTCACTTTATTGCCTTGTGAGGATAAATACATTAAAGTGAGTCAATTTTGAATGGGTTACCTCCGGCGGAGGAGGGATAAACAGGAGAAGACAAACCACAAACATCTACCACCGACCGCCAATGACAAGAAAGATCTTCATAGTATCATACGCCTCCAAAGAAAAAAGGAATCAGTAATAAAAACGCTGTTGCAAGACAGCGTTTGGAAGCAAGTTGTTGATTTCGCATAGATCACCGAGGGCCTCTACTCCTTCCATCTCAGCAAAAGTTTGCCCAAAATTTATCCCGCTCTATAAAGCAAGACGTCACGTGGTATTGGTTAAAATACGTAATGACGCCAGAGGGGATTACCTACTGGAGTGGAGCTTTTCCCGGCCGCAACTTGGAGCACCAGATGCGTATTTTCTCACCCACCACACGTGACGGCACTTCCGTCCCTATGGTCTATTCCTCGCATAAACGAGAAGGTCCCCCGGCCGATATATGCCGTCGGAAAGGCGATACTCTATTCCCGGGGGAAAAAATGACACTGATGCTCGAGTAAGGTTCGCGGTGGTATTGGGAGTTGAATGGATAAAGGAAATCACGTCCGGATGAACATTGAAGGCTCCAGATCTGCGCACGGGAAATACCCGTTCCAACGCCGCACTTATCGAGGGTTGGTCCGCTAGTTTACTACGCATACTACATCTCGAAGGTAAAACTATGATACAGATACGAGCACCTGGGGTACTTTGTGAGATGTAGCATATCCAGGAACCCCAACGCCATTTCAATAATGCCTATTCTCCCGTGGATGAGGAGAGGCGGAAGGCCTGTCAGATCACCGCCAGACGAGGTGAAAACAGGGCCCGAGGGAGGAAATGTATAATAATATATCGATAATAACCGCTCCCCGTACGCTAGCGGTTCCTGTCTCCAGAAAAGTCATTCCCCGCCCACTGTCGAATATAAAAATTTCTGAAGCCGGCCGCTGAAAGTTGGCGAGTAACGTCAGTAACGAGGTTCACAGTTCGTGACTCTCCTCAGCCACCCATTCACGGCCATTGCATAGACGCCTTTGGATGGCGTTAGCGGATTGCACAAAGTTTCCGTACCCAGCCTCGCTCGGAAGCTCGTGCAGGTCGGCAAACCGAGGTCGAGAATTCCACAGATACTACTGCCATCTTAGAGACGAGAGAGACGGACACCAGCACTGCACACACTAAGCCTTCCAGAGAGCGCAAAAAATCATGAGAGCGTACCCCGCCACCCACCATTCACAGTGGCCCCCGGCGGTACTGTTTCCAGGTCCCAAATACCGCCCCACCCCAGGCGCATACCGTTCGGAGAGAGGCGTAGGTAAATAACCGAGTGACCGCCCATGATGGAAGAAGCCAGAAAAGGGGTGGGTCTGTGAACACGGGTTAATCTGTCAATCACCGAAATTCGAACCCCCGCTAAGTGTCGGGGAGAACTAGACGGGACGGGGAAGTGGCGTAGCGTTCCTTCATGCTGAAAACCCCAGAAAGAAAGGAATCAACCCCCCACCACTCTGTTCTGATTTTAAAGGATCGGAAATCTGGAAAATTGTACTGCACCCTACTCGATTGGCCGATCCCAGGCTGCGATTCCCGGCACTACGATTGAGCTTGTTTCTCGATACAGGAATATAATGGGGAACAGATGGGTTAACCCCGTGGGGAGTCATTTCCTATGATATTATACCCGCATTCGTCATGTTCTATGTAAATTCCACCCCCCCCATCCCCTTTCCTCCCCTCCCTAGATTAGTAAATCTGGCAGACCAATGGATTCCCTCCGCCTCCCCCACGCAAGAGCGGGACATCATAACCTTCCGCACGTATACTACCGGTACATACATCGCTTCAGGCGGTAGTCCACCCCACTCGCTACACCACGCACCACCGCACCCACCCTGACACCATCAGGCACCACGAGACCACGAGTTCGAGTCCACAACCGCTTTCTCCGGCGATTAGAATCCGACTAAGCACGGGAGCGCTGGATGGACCCGATAGCGAGCACTGTCGGTCGCGGGATGAAATGCTGAGCAGGGGGCGTTAGCGGAGGGGTAGTTCTTCGGATCCTGGTATGGTACTGTACTCGGTGGAGCGGAGAGCAGGGAGCATACTAACCAGACCAAATCTACGGTACGGTACTCGTACACCCCTGCCGCCAAGCCCCATTCAAACCCCTAACCCTCCCCCTTGCAACTATTTATTCCGACAACTCCCCCACACCCCC
>QLOI01000433.1:39198-51543 GCA_003313605.1 Tuber umbilicatum | reverse complement strand
AAAAAAAAAGATTAAAAAAAAGAAAAACAGATTCATCATGTCTACCATGGCCATATTTCGCCCGGACCACGAAGGGCTCTGTCAGGAGCGCCCACTTTACTGCCCAATCTACGAATGCAGGTTTTTCATTCCGCAAGCTCGCATCGACTCTCGCGGCGTGGGGACCTGCATCAGATGCGCCGCCCAATCCTGTTGCTTCTGCGGGATGCTTGGCGTGCACCACAATCACCACAACTGCCCCGTCGTCATCCGCATGATGGAGGAGGAGCAATATTCGGATGACCGGGGTTTTGCCGACCTCTACCGTGCGTTGAACAGGCGCCGCCGCAGGTGGGCCGAGGTGGAGAGTTCGGTTTACGGAAATGAGCATGCCAACGGTACTTCCTCCCAGACCCTTTCCGCTGGCCTGAGGGGTGAGTTGGCGAGCGCCGCGGACGCCACGGCCGATCGTGAGGCAGGACATACTCCAGGTCTTGCTGGTCGTCTCTCCCTCTCGGCAAATCGCTTTGTGAGTATCTCGCAGCCATTATAACCTCCCATAAATGAAAAACTGACAATACCCCTCACCCTCAACCTAGGGAGCACGGGAAGGCCTTGGCAACGACCGAGACACAAGTCCACTCACCCGCATCATGCCCGACCCGTATAGAGCCAACTCCACCCTAAGAATCCCCGTTGAGCTCCCCTCCAGCACCTCCTCCATAGCCCCTGCCCGCCCAGTCTCTGCCTCTGTCCTTATAATCCAGGCAGAAGATTCCCCCAGGCCGGCACCTGTCTCCCCTGCCACCACCGCCTCTGCTAATATCGACCATATCTACCACGGCCGCTCCAGACCCAGACTCTCTGATAGCCTTCGTCGCCAGTTGCCTGACCTGGATCAAATCGAGGTCCAGAGGAATAGGCAACGCTTCGCCTTGCTGAGGAGGGCGAGGCAGAGGGAGTACCATCGTGTCATTGGATCGGGTTCCACCTTGGCCTAGATGCTCAGCTTCGGATACCCATTGGATGGATGCTACACAAAAGGGAGAAAGCTTTGGAGAGCACAAAAAAAACCAGTGTCTCACTGTCACGGAATTAGTGGATTAGTGTCTTGTCCTCTCCCTCTTTCTCTATTTTTCCTCAAAAAAATTGAAAAACACCCCCCCCCTTTCTTGCTTTTTCCTTTCCTCTATAGCTACCCATTCTCCAAACAGTTTGGTGGACGGGGTAAATATCCACCCCACCACCACCCCGTCAATTATGACCCGCTTCGTTCTCTCTATCTTCCATTAGCTGTACTTTTGTATTCGCTGGCTTTGAAAGACGTAGCGTTCGCTCAGTAACTATGTTTGAATTTTTTTTCTTTTCTTTTTCCCTTCAGTTGGTCGGTTGGTTAGTCACCGCACAATACCACAACTGACATTTCTGTACTTGTAACATTGCGTCCATTCCAGCTACAGCATTATACATTGTCCAGGTGGAGTCGGGAGTGCGGGATTAGGGTTGATTTTCAATAGATTGAACCAACACGCTTTTTCAACAGATATGAGTAGTGACTTTGTCAAGGTGTGATACGATAGCAAGATGTCTGGTGTCTAGCTTACATAGTCTCCCTCGTAGCATTTGCTTCTCTTGCTAGATCGTAGTAGCCCACAGCACAACACTATACCTCTGCTCTCGATTATGCGTCACGGAATCGTGATCGGGTATGGCACCTATCGCTATATCACTCCATTATCTATAAAAAAAAAAAAAGTTCCAAAAGCACTACCAAGGTCCGCGGTTATCAAGATTTTTTTTCCTTCGTGAAGGTATGATAGGTCCAAGTTCACAACCGACAAAACATCCCCCTGACAGCGAATACCGGGGAAGCTGGCGCAAGCTTGACCGGGGTATACTTACCTTACTTCAGCATGGGCGGGGCATATATATACAACGCCAGTTTCGAATCCATTCGGAAAAGCAACCTCCCTCCCACGACTTCGCTACGAAGGTGGGCCCGGAGGAAAATATAAGAGGAGTGTGACACGCAGTATCGCAGATACGTGACGCGATGAAAATGAAAATGAAAGAAACGGGTGTTGGGCATAGCTAACCGGAGGTCCCAGTGGAAAAGAAACCCCGACATAAAAAAGGGTAAAATCGGAAATCATTCAAACCAGCACTCTCTTTGCGCTTCGCATGTATGATAGCAGCGGCCCGTCCAAACGAATCTGCCAAGGCATTAGATTGCGGTTTCCATGGCTACCGATTGACATCTCATGACGTACTGATGTTGGAGAGGACAGAGCTGTCGCCGGATTCAACGGCGATCCCCGCGAACCAACGGAGAACAAAGCTCATCGGCCGGTACCTCTCCCCGACGGATCTTGACCCGGTCGCGTCCTGCATCAAAAGCGGCACCGTAGGAAGGTCATTCGGAACTTTACGATGAGAAAGCTGGGTCGAAACTGGGATAACATTGTAGAGATGGCCTAAGCGAGATGAAATGTTGTACGGCAGAACAACCCTTCGGGCTGCCGTACGGGGACAGAGCTCCCGTGTTTTACGGGCAATGCGGAAAATAACGGGACATGGCACGTTGGATTCTCTCTCCATGGTTAGCGGAGGGACCGAACGTTTACGAGAATTGCTAGGCTCGCCACACCCCACCCATACGATCCTGCGATGGGGGCATCCCTATCTCCCATCTCAGCTCTACATTTGTCCGCTATGCATAGTTCATTTCTTCTCACACTTCTCTCTGGGAGTCGAGTTATGCCAAGGAATGGCATTCAAGTAATTCTATGCCGAGTCATAACATTTGCTATGATTCTACAATGCCGTATATCTCTAGAATACCTTAAATAGGAGTTGAGGATGGTATTGCAAATGTATAGTTGCTAAGTAAATTGAAAGACAGGACTCAGAACTTTTTATTGGTACCAATTTAGTCAAAGATGGATTTCATTTGATAGCTAATTGTCCCCAATGCTGCAGAGATACTTTGAGTCTCCAGCAAGATTTTAAATAGCTCCGAGAAGTTGTGTTTAGCGTTCAGTGCAAGTGACTGGAAAAGACTGTATTGAGGTGTTATTCTGGGCTGGTTTACTCTGTAGGGTTAACTATTTAGGGTTCACAGTTCAAGAGTACATTTGTATCATATGTTCGGTATAATAATTATTATAAGAAGTTAATATACGTCGTATATTTGATAGCCCTAACCGGTAGAGCGTGATAAATTTAACTCGGTTATGTGTGAGCTATGATAGGCGACCGATTCATCAACCGGACCCCCGGGGAACGCCAAGCTCAACCAGAAAGTGTTACCCGCCCTTCAACTCCCCTAATCTTCTGAGGCTGTCCACATCCTTGCGACCAACGCACGTTATCACCACCTGATCGGCCTACATACACAGCTAACTCCAAGGGGATTCTACTACCAAAGTCCAGCACACAGTACCTGGGTATTCCCGTTGTTTCTTTGTTTTGCCTTTAGCTTCGCAAAGTACCATAGCCTCCTTTCCTAGCGGACATCCGGCAATGACCACCGCGCAATACGCCGCAGTTCCGGCGGACCCTGCACATGACATCCTCTCGGGGTCCTCGGACGACGAGGGTAGCTGCGCCGATCACGAAGTTCTCAGGGAAGAGGAAGAGCGGGAGAAATTACTGGCGGGGAGAAATGGTCTGTTTGGATCCATCGGCGGTAAGCCCGGCGTGAAGATCGGGAAGAAAGTCCGCGGTGCGCGCGGAAAGAAGGGTGTTCGCGACGTTGTTCAGATGATGGGCGGGAAGAGGTTGGGTATGGAAGAGGGGGGGGAGTTTGGGCTTGGGTCGGACAGCGATGATGGGGCTGACAGCGAAGAGGGCGAGGAAGTTGATTTATTGCAAGAGAAGGAGGTTTTTGAGCGCAAGGTTTGTTTCAACTGGGCGATTTGGTTAGGCACAAGGGCGCCAACTGACCGAGGGACAGCCTAGGAAACCCTCCGTTAGTAGGATTATACTTTATACGGTTTCGCTGCTTACGCTTTTGCTGCTGCTGATTTCGGCATCCCTATCCCTGTCGCACGGGTATCACCCCCGCACGGTCTCACAAGGTATTACGAAGGACACTCGGTTGTCTAACGGGACGCACGACTATAAGCCTACTACGCTACTGATTTCGCTGGATGGGTTCCGTGCCGATTTTCTTGACAGAGATCTAAGCCCTGAACTTACGGCGATGGCTCACTCTGGATTGTCGCCGCGATGGCTCACGCCTGCTTTCCCCTCAGTTACCTTCCCAAATCACTGGACCATTGTGACGGGGTTGTACCCCGAGTCGCACGGTATTGTAGGGAATAGCTTCTGGGACCCTGCCCTCAAGAAAGAGTTCTTCTACACTGACCCTGCCCGCTCCCTGCAAGGCGAGTGGTGGGGCGGCGAGCCACTCTGGGTCACCGCTGAGCGCCAGGGCGTTAAATCGGCGGTGCACATGTGGCCCGGGTCTGAAGCTAACGATGGCTGGGGCATTAGCCATCTAGACCATTTCAACAGCACCGAGTCCCTCGAGAGAAAGACCGCAAGGATACTGGAGTGGTTAGACCTCCCCCTCCAAGACCGACCACAATTCATCGCGGCGTACGTTCCGAATATAGACTCGATAGGTCACAAATTCGGCCCAAACACAACCAATCTCGATCTTGTCATCCGGGAAGTAGACGCCATGCTTACAGATCTCTTCGACGGCCTAGACGACCGCAACCTCACCGACCTCATAAACGTCATCGTAGTCTCAGACCACGGCATGGCCAGCACCTCCCACGAAAGGTTAATTTACATCGACGAAATAATCGACATGTCACTTATCGAGCACACCGACGGCTGGCCACTCTACGGCCTCCGCCCGTATGCAAACGTGAATATAACGGCCCTTTATGAAACTCTCCTCTCGGAAACCCTCGTGGATCAGGCAAAGGGCAAGAAACATTGGGACGTGTACCTACGCGATAAGAACATGCCCGCTCGCTGGCACTTTTCTAATAACAATAGGATAGCTCCGTTGTGGGTTGTCCCCGAGACAGGATACGCCATCGTTACCAGAGAAGAATACGACGTGGATGCACCTTCCAAAGGAAGGTATGAGCCTGCCGGGTTGCACGGGTATGACAACTTGCATCCATTGATGAGGGCAATTTTCGTTGCGAAGGGTCCCGCGTTTAGCCACCTGTATGGGAAGGGGCAGAGGCGAGGGGAGGAGGGTGATGTGGGTGTCGTTGTGGAGGAATTTGGCAACTGGGAGGTACACAGAATCGTCTGTGAAAGTCTGGGCATTGGCGGAGCCCTCGGTGGTACAAATGCGACAATCAAAGATTTTTCATTCAAAGTCGTTACCGACCGGCCAGTCGCGGAGGAAGAGGGAGGGGAGGAAGAAGTTGACGCATCTACCACCACTGCTGTCCCAACGAGTGCAAATGAAGGTGCAGTCTCCATTCAAACCATCTCAGCAGACCCCAACTCGCAAACAAATCCCCAAACCACACAGCCACCAGAACCAGATCATAAAGAGCCCCAATCTGCCCCTGTAGAGAACCCTGGGGAGGGCGAAGAAGAGAAACCGGAAGAGAAAAATCCGGAAGACATGAACCCTTGGGAATACGCAAAGTGGAAAGCCGAGAAATTAAGGATTGCCCTGGAGAAGTGGTGGGAAGGGGTTTGGGTCGGCGATGATTGAGATCTGCAGGGACTTATATTTTGTCCAATCGCTGTGCTGTGTTTTGTTGGGTTAGATGGGTTAATGGGCGTTTTCTCTTTTTCTTCTCTCTGTATTTACTTTTCAGCTCTTATGATATCCGGGTGGGCGGGGCGAATAAGTTGGGGCGGGTTTTAGGGGGAAAGCGGGTGGGAGAGGAGGATTAGGTGGACTAATTAGGGGAATGGAGGGATACCTTTTTGTTGCCCTCTATTCTTCAAAGGTTACTGCCGAAGGAGGAATATATAGATAGTCTAATGCTGTGGGGTCGAAAATGCATGTACCGAACGTGTTTTCCACTAAAGGACATTTAGGTTGTCCGGGCATGGTTAGCCTTGACCCCGTGGGATTTCCTGTAACAACATATAAAATCAGGCCATTCAGACCCGAGCAGTGTATGATCCACACGAGAAGAAACTCCTCACACTGCTCGTACCGCACTCCAAGATTGCTACTGCGTGAACCACAAACCTTTCTCTCCCGATGGCACGCCCCTACCTCTCATGCCGCCAAGAAGTGTGCGCCGCCTAACGCCATCTCGGCACCCGCACATCCACCAAAGTATGAAATAGACTGTAATACGATCATGTCTTCGAGACGTCGTACTACCGGTAGCACAGAATACCAGTGCTCGCCGCGCACGGATTTCGAATCACACGTCAGCACTAGTAGACAGTATCTGAGTGAGGTGAGAATAAAGTTATCGATCAGATTATCGCTGCAGCAAGGGTTATTACTAACGAAGAGCCTCATTTTCCGGGATCGGTGGATGGGAAGTTTGGGAACGCTAATTTCGATCCACCGATGATTTATCCCAGTCGCGTAGAATGCTAAGAGATTTTCCTAGGGGCTGCCGGTAACCGGATGTGCTGTGCGACTCCTGTTCGCGACCCTGTCTTGTTGGTGAACGTCGGCTGGCGTGTTGGGTTAGGATTGGAAATACTCGCTCTCCGACTCCCGACCATGTTCCCTCCGCGCGCCAGGTGTTTAGCTGTCTTACCCGCTGGGATATAACTCTGGAATTCCACTTGCCTGTGATAAACTATAAACGTTTTAGGTTATCCTTTACTCGAGTATTAGGTGCATTGTTTGGAAGATCCGTTCGGCGGGATGAGCAACTTGCCCCAATTTACTGAAATCTCAACCAATCGGACCCATCTGATAAAAACGGCGGGAAAGAGAGAGCTGAGGGGGCACAAACTACTATGTATTGGGCTGCTCTGACCTTAGCTTCAGTGCTGCTCCTGTCGTCTTTCTAGAATTCTGTTCTTGGGTACAGTAGCCTTAGGAGCCCCGGCATGCGTAGCCTCGTGACCGTGCTGTGTTCCACTCCCGTATGCCTGGCAGATTTCACAAAACGCGGTTTGGCATCAAAACGGCGCTAGAGTCTGGTAATCGGAGGGAATATACCTGATCTGATAAACATCGAAATATCCTACCTGTGCTCGCGCATCCAGCCCTATGCGCTGTGTGGCCACTCGCCCGGATCCATCGGGAATTGTTTGACGGCTTGGAACTCATATCACAGATACTAATTCGGGTACTGTACAGGAGTATAACACCGCTACGGTTCGAGCGGTCCAAGAGACGCACCAGACTGGGAAGGGGTGTTGCACGTGGCTGCCGAAATTTTAATGGCGGGAAAGAAATGGTTTCCCGGTATGTGAAAGTGGGGAAAAGCTGATAACTTCCATTGATACAAGAGTCGGCTTTCGGATCGGCGCATCGCAGGTCTTCTGTTACATAATTATTTATTAAGAGGTCGGATAGTGATTCTGTTACCACAGGAAGGGAGGGCTGGAGTGCATCCGTTGCGGCTCGGTCGGTGTTCGGCCTCCCTTCTCAAGAAATATTTTCTCCGGAGCAACTTTTTGCTAATTCTCGGAATTCGCAATGTCTCTGGATCCGGTTTGTCTTCTTGACTCGACAAAACACCCGATTAAGGAACGGTCTATGGATTGGTGCTGAGCCTGCGCTGGGGTGCGTTCACGTTGCAGCAGAACTGGACTTTGGTTAAATTCAGAGTCAATGGAATTGACAACCTTGGGCAGATCTCGTCAGGACTCGGGTGGCTTGCGTTTTAACTACTCAGATGCCAAGACATTCATTCGAACACTTGCCGATCGGGGTAATCCTGATTGAAATAACTTGTAGCGCTCGGAACAAACTACCACAAAATCTATCAAAGCAAAGCATGTCAATAATAGAAACGAGAGCGGGGCCGCAGATTTGTTCACGATTACTCAAACAGCTACCGTTCAATATTTCGAACTGGGTTGGATATCTCAGCAGCCGAAGTAACTAGACTAAGACTAAACCTTTTTTATTTAGGTGCCGTGATCAAACTTTCTTAACATATGGTCCACGTCATTGGTTTATCAGTTGAAACAGAATGAAGCCATCCCAAAACCCACTCGAATCCCATCCAAGGTCTGATGACCCCTGAAGAACGAAAAGATAAAAGAAGGATTTCATCCTCCCACTCAACACATTTCCCAATAACAGCAAAATAAATAACCAATCAGGAAGCAAAAGAGTTCAGCAACCGGGATTCCCACATGGTCACCCACTGTAGTACTAACCGGTCGATACGATGCTTGTTTACCGCAGAGCGGACGGGATGCGAAACTTTCATCGTTCTGTGGCCGAACACGTTTAGGTATGATTGTGCCGGATACTTAAAGGGGTTGCTGACCGCTGAGAGTAGAGCCCAAAACCTCCCTGTTGGCCGGTCCTTTAGCTACCAATATAGCGCTTTTTCCAAATTATTACAGCGAGAGGGTGGGATTTGTAATGTTTTACGCCTTTATCTATTCGTGAAGTAGAAAAGAGGAGCACCGAGTTGGCCCAAATGGAGACAGATCGATTTCTCCACTTCTAAGCACCGGTGCGAATACCAATGCGCGGGCGAGTGATCTCCAAGTGAACACCCATTTCGTACGGCATCTACCTCACCAAGCTAGTTTACGCAGCGTGGTGCTCTGCCATCCGCAGTACCCCCCCCCCCCCATATTTAAAGAATTCCCCTAAAACGGCCTCCCAAAGAGTATAGCTATTATGATACTACCGGGGATACTGTGGGTGTAGGGTTAGCAGCGGAGATTTAGGGTACATCCGTATATTTATGGCCTACCGTATTTACTGGAATAATTGAACCCGGCGCTAGGACATCCGCAATTCCCTTTCTTTGATGGGAGGGTGAGAACACTACGAAAACTGACTACCTCAGCTCCAGGTTAAAAAAAAAAAGTGCCGCGTCTTACCAGCAAAGACAACTCCAACGCCCTAGCACGAGCTTCAATTATTTTTACTACTGCCGCCTGATTGAATATTCATTATGTAGTCGAAACCGACTGTGGCCAGAACTAGTGTTTCAGCATCTATACCGGAAAGCATTAGTGTTTGGAAAACTACCGTATTAGCTAGAAGTTGATAGTGGAGGCCGGAGTTTGTAGTAATGAAACAAGGGACCTGGGTATTGGAACTGGAACAATCTAGTGTTAGATACTAGTTATGATACTATTTGTGATACCTAATCTGTTTCTATCTTGTTTGAAGAGTCAGGATTCTGGTGGGTTTTTCACATTTCCTTATATTATCTTGCTCTTCCCTTTGTCTTTGCCATCTCTCGAACTCTATATCAAAGGCTGTATATCACCGCTATTTCCTTCAGAGTTCTCTATCAGACCTGCCTATTCCTTTTTTCTTATTACCAGACGATATCCATCTCTATTCATCCTTTCATCGCCCTCTTTCTTGTGTCTGAATAGATGTGCCGGTGAATATACTGGCATCGGCACGTTTGCAGTATATACTTCACATATGTGAAACCTGTTTAATTGAAATTGCACAATAGTTCAAGGTGAAGAAGTAGGGCGCTGTGAAACTGAGGCTGAATTCTCATGGGCGAGGACACTAGAGATGTTGGAGCTAGTTAGAGTAAGCTAGGTTTCTTCATAGCTCACGGTATGGCCTCAGGTTTCAGTTTTTCTACCAAAGATTTCACCAAAGAATTAATATGCGTTGAGAGAAGATTGAGTTTGTAGTAGAAACAAAAGAGAGGTTTAGCTTCCTATTGAGCATTAATCATTACGAACGGGCAGACTTGCACCGTACCGACTCCACCTCTTCGCTACTAATGACCATGGCCAACGAAAAAGAAACTAACTGAGTGATTGGAGGTATCCTCTCTAATGTCGGATGAAAGCTAAACAATACGATGGTTCTAATACCAGATTAGGAAAGAGGACGGAGGAGCCATGAAACCTGTTTCACAAAGTTTAGTTTAATTTCAACATGGAAAATTATCAATCTCATTGTTCTATGTTGGTCAGATAACGCACCAGTTCTCGGCACTTGGAGTTCGCGATTCAGAACCAATTGAAATCCTCATCCGTCAAATCTGGGAAATAAGCAGGCCCCTCAGGCTATTGCAGATATTTGTGAGCTCCTATAGATACTGAAAACTATAATATGGAGGATTTGGGTGTATACCTTCATCAAGCTGACTAAGTCCTCCAGTTCAATGGGTTCTGTGTCCAACCATTCTTCCAGCCCTTCTTCCATAGTATCGTCGTCCTCACTCTCTTGACCTACTGCGACCATGAGGGCCAATGTATTCTCCGCCTTATCCTCCTTATGCTCCCACTGTGCACATGCCTCGCCCTCACTGAGTACTGCATCATCTTCTTCCATATCACTACCTTCTTGGCCATCAGTACCATCTTTCTGCCCATCAGTATCATCTTCCTGCCCATCGGTATAATCTTCCTGCCCATCACTATCATCTGCCCGCCCAGCAGCATCATCCACCTGCCCATCGGTATCATCCACCTGCCTATCAGCATCATCTGCCTGCCCATCACTATCATCCGCCTGCCCATCACTATCGCCCTTCTGCCTATCAGTACTATCTTCCTGCCCGTCCTCAATCTCCTCGCCTATCACCACCATGAAGGCCATTGTGTTCTCCTCCATATGTTCCTCATGCTCCCATTGTACGCATGCCTCCCCCTCATTGAGCATTGTATCATCTTCCTGCCCACCGGTACCATCTCCCTGCCCACCCTCTCTCTCCTGGCCTATTGCAACCACGAGTGCCACTTCATCCTCCTTGTGTTCCCCATGCTCTGATTGTGCGCATGCCTCGCCCTCGCTGAGTATCATATCATCTTCCTGCCCACCGGCACCATCTCCCTGCCCATCCTCTCTCTCCTGGCCTGTTCCAGCCGCGAGTGCCATTGCATTCTCCTTATGCCCCCCATGCTCTGATTGTGCGCATGCCTCGCCCTCGCTGAGTATCATATCATCTTCCTGCCCATCGGTACCATCTCCCTGTCCATCCTCTCTCTCCTGGCCTATTGCAACCACGAGTGCCACTTCATCCTCCTCCTCGTGTTCCCCATGCTCTGATTGTGCGCATGCCTCGCCCTCGCTGGGTATCACATCATCTTCCTGCCTATCAGTGCTATCTTCCTGCTCATTAGGGTCATCCTGCTTATCAGGATTATCTCCCTGCCCATTAGGGTCATCTGCCTGCCCATCAATAACATTTTCCTGCTCGTCCTCGCTCTCCTGGCCTATCACAACCATAAAGGCCATCGTATACTCCTCCTTCTCCTCCTCATCATCCCATTGTGCACGTGCCTCCTCCTCGTTGGGTATCATATCTTCCTCCCCATCACTACCACCTCCCTGCTCACCATCGCCCTCTTGGTCTATGACAACCATGAAGGCCATCGTATTCTCCACACGCTCCTCACGCTCCTCACGCTCCTCACGCTCCGATTGCCCACATGACTCACCCTCGTTGGGTGTCGCATCAACTTGCTGTCCATCGGCATCATCATTCTGCCCATCAGCACTATCTTCCTGTCTATTGGTACTATCTTCCCGCCCATCGGTGTCATCTTCCTGCCCATCAGTATCATCTTCCTGCCCATCAGCATCATCTTCCTGCCCATCAGCATCACTGGTATCCTCAACGTCCCCGTCTTCAGACAGGTCATCATCCCAGCTCATCTCTACATCATCATCGTCCCCACTCTCACGAGCGGGTCCCGATCCACCCTTCTCGTATTTCGATCTAATCCCAATACTCAAGACACGCACAACTTTATGAACAATTTTAAAGATTCTATCGGGCCATTCCACCGTTAGCCTATTGAAGCATCCTTAGGAAGTGGAAAATCCACAATGACACCAAGAAATAAAAAGACGTACTCAGCATGGTCCTCTGGCCAAACCAAATCATTCGCGCCTTCCGCGAAGAACCTCGGCCCAATGATCTTAAGAGTGTCGTTGAGCCATTTGCGGTAAATCCGCTTGTTTTCACGGTTGCCGAGACCCTTACATTCGAAACCGACAGTGCCGGGGACAACAACGGACTTGATGTAAATCTTGAGCTTGTAGTATTCCTTGGGGCTCATGCCAATATCAAGCAGTTCACGTGGGACTCTAGCATTTTTGCTTGTTGCGGTAACTCGTCTTCTCATTTTTGCGGTGTTGGTTGGTTATTTCTTGCGGCGGTGGGGGTGAATGTTTTGGATTGGCCTTAAGAGAGTTCTAGCCTGTCGGGAAATGCGCGGGTATCTTGGAGAATGTGGATCTGGGGTTTAGGATTGAATATCTCCACAGCATTAGGTTATGGGGGG